>JAJLZR010000041.1:0-106380 GCA_030572315.1 [Candida] glucosophila | reverse complement strand
TCATGATGGAGTTAATCAACCATATAGGTATCCGCCATAATAATGGAGAAATTCCTGCTAGCTTCTATATAAGAGTGAAAGGTTTTATGATTCTTGCTTTTCTTTTAGCAGTAATCATTGGTTATGTATTCGCTACAGCATTTTGCAATTTAGTCTATACCTTCTTTCCTGAGAGCTCCGATAGGATTAAACTCAGATTATCGCATATGTTTTGGGAGATCTGTATTTTCTTTTTAGTAAGTTAGGACTTTACTGTACGGTGTTATTCAGATACTAATTTCTAGAAAATTAACAACGTTAGAATAGAAGTAGAAGGAGATGAAATGATAAATGACTCTGCCATAGTCATTTGTAATCATAGATCCCTAGCAGATTATATTATTATGGCTTATTTGGCCAGACATTCTTTAGCCTTCACCAAGAATAATGACAGTTTGAATGATCACTTATTCTTACCAAGTATTAATTTTTTTACATGGTTCAGGATTTGGAGGGTCCCTTCACTCAGAGTCTTGTATAATGTTGCCAAATGTGACGAAAATTGGGAACTTGAGCAGAATTTCAGTGATATGGCCTTCAGTTACTTAATGAGAAGTAAATTACCAGAGTGGATAATTTTATTCCCGGAGGTTAATATATGGACTGAGGAAAATCACTCATTGCAAGAATGTCAATGTAAGAAGTTCTTCTTGCCTAATTTTTGTCATCTATTATATCCGCGGTTTTCTGGATTCTACAATGTGCTCTCGACATTTAAAAAAAAAAAATGTTACAAGTACACTAAACTTTATGATTTAACTCTTCTCTATGAGAATAGAGTAATGACACAATCACCCCGGGATAGCATAAAGAACACGTTACTTCAAAAACATATTCTGGAACAAAGATTCTCTTCACCCACATTGCGAAGTATATTCTCTTCGAATTATGAGACAATTGTTCACGTGTTTATAAAAACGAAACAGCTCAACAGATTACCATCTAAGAGGAGTAAAATGGAAAAATGGCTAGAAAAAAATTGGATTGCTAAAGACAAGACACTTGAAAAAATGTCTGAGTCCATTTTGGAGTAGAATAGCTAACTTCCCTAATTGGGATACTACTTTCACACACCAATAAAAACGTATCATTCGCCATGAATTACGTTGATGGGAAGTCTTCTAATAATGGACTTTTGACACTCATCTCTCTGAACCCTATAAAAGTGGTCTGTAAAGCTATCACCATTTATATGACTCAAGAATTTTTCATCGTGAGTAATTACTATAAGTTGAAAATTTTTTTGGCTTCGTCTAAAACCAATGACTCTATTGAGTGCATGAGCTAAAGATTCTGAATTCTCCAGATCTAGGTTAGTTGTAGGCTCATCCAATGCGATCATACCACAGTTTGAACCAAAACATTCTGCTAACGCAAGCCGGATTAAAATGCTAGCTAGAACCTTTTGTCCAGCAGAGCATCGTCCTCTCATATCTAATTCACTGTCTTGTTTATACATAACAACTCTGTAGTTGTACATTCGATTTCCTTTTGCCTGCGAATTTTCGTCGCTTTTTATACTAATAGTATCAATATCTGTTCCTTTATAAGTCAGCCTCCACAATTCTTCGAGAATACGATTAATATCATCCATTTTCATACTGTGATATTTCATTATCGCACTATCCAATGCCTTAGAGTAATTCTGAATATCACTTGACATTAACAAGTTTGTTTGCAATTTTATCCACTCTTTATGGTAATCTTCATTAATACTTTGATATTCATTAAAAAGTTCTTCTTTTAAGGAATTGATCTGATCTCTCATCTGCCTGATTTCTCCGATCTTTCCAGCGTGTTCTGAGTTCAAGTTTGTCAAATCCTTTCGCAAAAGGCTTGATTGCACCTGGTAGTCATTTTTCTTTACTTGAGCATCTTTAATAACCAAGGCATTAACTTGTGCACTTAATTCCTCTCTTTCTTTCTGCAAAGCTCTGTATTCTATGTTATTTCTAATGTTACTTTTTCTGTTAACAGACTCGCTTACGTGTTTCTCGCGTTCTTTAATCTTAAGCTCACTTTCTTGAATTTCATTTTCCAATGCTTCTATTTCTCTTTCTAGATTGTGCACAGATGTGTTAAGCAGTCTCAAAGATGGTGTCTTATCTTCCAAAAGTTTGTAATGTATGTCTATACATTCCCTAAAAATTTCAATGTTCTTTGTTGAAACGTCTAAGTTTTCTTTGTCTTTTCTAAAACCGCTAGCGTTTTTCTCTCGTAGATTTTTTAAATCAATTTCTAATACTTTCCGTTTTTTGTCTAAATCCTCTGCTATTTCTTTCAGCTTGCTCACTCTGTTCTTACGATCCTTGATTAATGCTGCTGTTGCACTCATCGTATCCTCGAGATTTCGCTGACGTTGTGAAGTTAGTTCTAATTCACTTATCGTGAGTCTTTTTTGCTTGATATTACTTTCGGAAGCTGCTATGTCTTGCTGTTTTGAAAATTTTAGTTCTACTTTGTTTTGCAAAGTCTGTCGAAGATCTTTTATATCTTTTTTCAATTTATTTTGATGATCTTTGACTTCTTTTAAAGAAACAGATGAACCCTCAATATTTTTGAGTTCTTTTTGGATCATCTCCATTTGCTTATCAGCAGTAGCAATATTTACCTTAAGCCGGGTGATATCTGCCATACTCAGGCAAAGATACTTATGAGATTCAATTTGATTTCTTACATGATTAATATGCTCTTCAAAATTTTTCAATGATTGTTCTTTGTTCAATATTTCGGAATCAAGTTGACCAGTCTGATCTTTGGAACTTCGCATCTTTTGAATAACGTCCCGATAACCCAATATTTCTTTATTAATATCCTTCATACGGTCCAAATCATTTTTTGAAATGTCAGCATTTTCCTTCAACTGACTAATGTTCATGTTTTGAACATCATCCTTAAGCATACTCAAGAAAGCTTTAAGTCCATTGCTCTCGAAAGTTCTTAAACACAATGTACAATGACCTCTTCTCTCTGCAATTTCTATCGACTTGATCTTAAATTGTCTTGTAATTTCAAAAGTATTCAATGCTTCTAACGTGTTTTGATAATCCTCCTCCAATTCTTCAACAATTTTTTCGTATTCACCAATTTCCTTTTCTTCAATTTTTTGGGTTATTACAGATTGGACTTCTTCCAATTTGTTTTCAAATTCCTCTGTTAAGGCTACGAGTTTTTTTTTCTCAATTTCTAATGCATCTCTCTCTATTTTCATTTTATTCATGTTTGTTTCTTCATTCTTAAGGCTTTCATTTAAGGATTTCGTTTTCAAATGAAGTGGTTCTTCAAAAGTTTCCAGGTTCATTTCAATGCCAATATCGTTTTTAAATTTATCAGCATACGTTGCGATTAATCCATTTATTTTTTCTTCGTTTTCCTTCCTGGTTTCCTCTATGACGTATTTTCGAGCAAATAAGTTCGTCTGTTCATGACTTTCTGAAGATTTCTTGTCTAGTTCTTCTGATTTTTCTTCAAGAACACCTAATCTATTTTTGCAGTACTCAATCTCTTCTTCATTACCTGCTAGGTTACTTGTTTCTTTCAAAACATTATATTTTTGAATCATATTTTCCAAGTCAGCTTTATGATTCGACAATATAGTTTCACTGAATGCAATTGATTCCTTGTTAGCTTTTATCGCATCCATTTTTCTCATTTCCTTTTCACTTTCTTCTTTGTTTTGCTGCATAATAGAATTTTCCTTATGGAAATGGTTTTCAAGTAGCCTAATGTTGCCATCAAGTGCTGATTCACTTTCTCTTATTCGTTTCTCATCTTCTGCAAATGCGGCTAATAATTTTTTGTAGTGTTCTTCCACCAAGTCTTTGCACATATCTAGATTATCAGCAACCTCGGCCTCAAAATCGTCTAGAGCAAATAGGTGTTTAATATTTTCAAATACTGTTATCATTTTGGAACGATTGTCGATGAAACGTTCTTCTTTAGCTTTAATAGATCCTTCCTCACGCAACTTATTGTTTAGTTGATCCCTTTTCATTTTCAAGTCGTTGTATTTCATTTCTTTTGCCTCGCCTAGAGCTCGTATTTCTTTCTCAAGTACGATTGAAAAAGAATCGTAATTATTTAATTGCTCCAAGAGTAATTGGTCACCTTCATTAAGCTTGTCTATGGTTTTCTCAAGGCGCCTAATTTGTTCATCTATGCTGCTTTCGGTAAATTGAAGTTGTTCGTACTTCGATAAGGTTTCTTGAAACATTTGATGTGAGCGAAACAATCCTTCAGCTTCTCTCTCTTTTTCTTCGATCGCTGACGTCAATTTTGTAATGTTCTCCGAAAAATCTTTAATGTTGCCTTCTAGCTTATCTTTTCTTTCATTAATTTTCTTCGCTCTTTCCCTATCTATTTTAAGATGACTAACGCTCTGTTCGATTAATTTAATATCAGTATTCATATCCCGATGGATAGTCTTCAAATTATCTAGCACCTTAGCAAATTTCAGTGCTTCAAATATATCATCAAATCTTTTTTTAAGAACCGAAGCTTCGCTCAAGGGCCAGAGGCTGTCATCCTGATGACAGAAAATTACGTTGTCCAAAATTGCCCTAGATGCACCTAAATATAGCGGGATAGAAGAATCTAGTTCCGAATTTTTGGAACTCTTTGTGACCTTTTCACCTCCATCAATAACAGCTAACTGACCGTCCAACGTTTTAAAAGTACTCGTTGACGCACCTGTTCGATTTTTTCTCCTAGTAAGCTGCATTGTCCTTGTGGTAATCATTGACTTCCCATTAGCATTAACAAAAGCCAACTTCACTTGCGCTGTCACGGAATTTCTTGTAGCAATCGAAGGGTCATTCACAAAAGCTCCCCCTTTTGAATTTGGTGGTAAATCACCTGTAGTTGCATACTTTAAACACTCAATAATAGTAGTTTTGCCACAACCATTCTGACCACATATAAGTGTAAGAGGAAAGCCAAATTGGATTGCTTCTTGCCTTTCAGAATCAAAAGACCTCACGCCTTGTATAGATAATTTAAAAAGGCTAGACATATATGTATGTGAGCTTTCATGAACCCTATTTTCGCAGTTCTAATTTTTTTTTTTTTTCCTTTTTAAATGGAAACGCTGAAATAATGTATCTACATAATTATACTTTTATATATATATATATATATAGCACATCTAGAGGTAGTCAGGAAGTCATTTAATATGTATCTGTTCAAGTTCACCTGTAAGGACGTTAACATTCTTATCTTCATCTTGCTCTTTCCCTTGCCATTCTTTCTCTAAGGACGAAATATTTGCTTTCTGTTTTTCTTCCCCTTCTTCTTCCAGTACTCCTTCCTCTTCTTCCTCTTCGTCTTCTTCCTCTTCGCTATCCAATTCTTCTAAGTCATCTAAATCATCTAAAGAACCAACGCCTCTTTTTTCAAAAACATCCATTAACCGTTTGAGCATTGAACACTCTTCTTCAAATCTATTACCATTTAATTCCAATTTTTTTAAATGCGGCATCTTGTTTTCCACGGCGTTCAACAAGTCTTCCAAACTATCTTCCTCCAATTCATTATATTGTAGCTTAAGAGAGATTAGCCCTTTCTTAAAGGAGCCTTCCGCTAAAGCTTTACAGACTGCCCTAGAGCCTTTTGGCTTCATCAAGCAGTCATTGAGATTAAGTTCTATCAATCCAGGCCACCTATCCAAAGCTGCCGCCAAGGTCAAAGATGCTTTTAGCGTTAGGGTATTATCTTGAAGATCAAGCACCTTCAATTTTTTATTTTCCGATATACCAAATTTGATTAATTTTGAAATACCTACTGGTCTTATACCGTTTTGATACAACCCCAAAACTTCCAAGTCCTCGTGATGCTTGAGGCCTACTGACAAGTTATCGATACTCCCATTCTCCAACCTATTTCTGCCACATATGAAAGATTTCAATGAACCTTTGGAGGCCTTCTTTTTGTTCTGACGGAGCACAAAGAGGGACTTACCAATTCTGGCACCTGCAAAAGGACCCATCCCATTATTTGACAAAATTAGATGCTCCAATGTTACTGCCTGGGACAAATAGCTTTCAAGGGGATCAATTGCCTGTAACCCTATCGCATTGTCGCTCAAATCTAGCACCTGCAAAGCAGAACATTTTAACAATGCCGGCAACAAATATTCCAATGACTGTGGAATTTCAGTGTTCAATCTACCTGTATACAAATCTGAGAAGTTCACTTCCTTTAAGGTGTTTTTATGGTTTAGGAGAGATTCTGCTAACTCTTTTGAAGCTTCTACTCCTAAGGTATTACCAGAAAAATTTATCTTCACAAGATCGCTTTTTTTATTGATCTCTTCAAGATATGGCTTGATATCAGCAGCGGAATTAAGCTTTAGTTGCCTTCCCGAAATACAATAGGACTTTTCCAGGTGGGAAGTTTCCTCGGTGTTAGTCGATGGCATGTATTAGCGTACTGAATTAAGGATATGAGAATCACGCTGGCTGTGAGATAGCTTACTACCGTAGACCTATGAAAAAAGAATGGTGGGCACGTGATATGTTATGTAAAAATTCGCAAGATCATCTTTCCAAAGAAACGATAACTTTTGACAAATATAATTAATACAATATATAAAATGGTTGAAAGAGTTCCACAATCAAAAGAAAGCTTCAGTTTTGAAAATTTCAAAAAATCCCCAGCATTTACGGTCATGGTTAATGCTTCCTTGTTTGTTGCTGGTGTCGTCTTTATTCAATCACCATTAATGGACATGTTGGTTCCTCAATTATAAGGCTTGCGACCTCATAAAAGCTTGCATGATACTGGTATGTGTCAATTAGTAAAATTTAATTAAAAGTTTATACATAAATGACACAGTGAAGAAGAACTTTCTACTTGAATGACATTGTAGCGTGTAAAATGTAGCCGCAGGTTTGCTCGCAAATTTTTTCCACTGATTCTTGTATTAATGTGACGAAGAATAATCTGTGGTCCTATATATATGTGATTATATGTATGTACTTATGTGAGTTCAAAACCTTGGGACTTGGAATCTCTTTATGGTAGGAAACGCTAAGGTCTATATGGGATAGAGTGGGAATCTCTAGTAAACTTCAGTTGTCGGATAGGTGTACAAACGTAACAAGTTGCTATTATATATCCTGTTAACAGAGACTCTTGCTTTGCTACCATCTTATTCTAGAGAAGTACTGGGTCTGTCCTATTTATTTTATTCTATAACGGCTTTGTAAAACACGTAACAGTATAAAACGTATCAAATGATAAAATTTCAAGGACACACTTATGTGTAGACGATTTAAAGGACCATAGTGCTTTGACAGTTTGTCCGAGTGGTTAAGGAGAAAGATTAGAAATCTTTTGGGCTTTGCCCGCGCAGGTTCGAATCCTGCAGCTGTCGTTTGCTTATAATTTTTTTTTTTTTCGGATTAGCGACACTATCCACTAGTTTACTACTATATTTCTACCTACTAAAACAAGGCTCCTATATATTAAACATTATACATGTGTAGAAATGATGCCATCATTAATTATTCTTCGTATTCATCTGTAGAAATCTGGCCTCGAAGTATTAATACCATACTCACTGAGAGCACTACTGAGATCTTCCATTGTCAAAACGATCTTTCCCTGTTGTGAACCAGCATTACTTGACATATGCTGTTGCGGCTGCTGATCTTCGATTCCGGCACCACCGGGAAGCTGCTGATTAGCAAACTGCTGTCCTTGAATCAACTGCTTTGCTCTAGCTTGCGGGTTTGATGCATTATACACAGAAGATGCACTCCTTATGCATGAATACTCGTAAGCATCCTGTGCAATATCCAGAATAAATTTTTGGGTAGCGAGCGCTAGTAATCTACTTATTCTTATATCTGAGGTCTCAAATCCATTCTTTGCCATATAATATTCAGTCACGATATCCGGAATAATTGGAGCGAAATCACCTTCCATCAACTCTAGTACCTCTTTTAGAGTCTTGTCTTTCTTTGTTAATTCTGGGATCTCTGGTATTGGAAAGGAACCTCCTGCCTCTGCGTGTAAATTGGATTCCTCTTCTTTCGCTTCTCGATTTTTATATGCTTGGCTGGATGACACGTCATTGCCGTCATCATTAAATTCTTCTTCGATTTCTTCTTCGTTGATAATAGCATCCTTATGATGCTCAGGTTTTGTATTCAGATTCATATTTCTTCTGTTTTATAACATTGATGAATAATCTAATATTTAAGTATATTTGTTCTGATATCGCGATGTGATCGCAAAATCAAAATTCAATCAGGTAACTGAACATATGGGGATTTAAGTAAATTTAAAGATGTCATCTCTGCTCCAAAACCCCTTTGAGTCTACAACTTTTGGGAATTCTCTACTGTTAAGAGTAGATGGTGCTATAGGGGCGATGTCTTTATCGCCTAACGGGAGAGACGCTGTCCTCGCAGGGAGAAAAGGACTTTTCATTATAGATTTGGAGGACCCTTTTACGAAGCCTAGACTACTTCATCATCTAACGTCTTGGGAGGTCGCGGATGTCCAATGGTCACCACATTATTTTTCTAAACCGTCATGGTGCATTTCTACATCTAATCAGAAAGCCTTGCTTTGGGATTTGGCTAGGCCTTCAAGCAGTGCGATATGTCATGTTTTACATCAGCACACAAGAGCAATCACTGATATAAATTTTCATCCTTCAGACTCCGAAATCCTTTCAACATGCTCTGTGGATACATTTGTGATGAGTTGGGATATGCGATGTCCCAGAAAGCCTGTAACTCTGTGGGCAGAATGGAGAGCTGGTGCTACACAGGTAAAATGGAATCATAAGAATCCTTACGAAATTGTTTCTGCTCATGATCACTCGTTTTATTTATGGGATTCAAGAAAAGCAGCTTTGCCAGTTCTTAAGGTTAATAGGGCACACAATGGTAAAATAAATGGACTCGACGTTAGTGATGGTGTTTCTAATATTATCACTTGTTCAAATGATAAAACAATTAAATTTTGGGATTTAAATAAATTTGTATCCCAAACTAGTGAGTCCAAGCAAGATACTTCTGATGACATTGATAGTTCTAACATAGGGCCTGCTGTTGTTGTCAAAACGGATTTTCCAGTGTCAAGGGCTAGGAATCTTCCCTTTGGAAGTGATAAAGCTTGCGGAGTTATGCCACTTCGGGGAGGAGAAGACCCAATTCATATATTAAATTACGAAAACTCCTACAGACAGGCTCACAACACTGGACATACACAAGTCATGGCAAGAGACGATATTCATTTCTTCAGAGGACACAAAGGTCCAATAAAAGATTTTTTATGGAGAACGCGCCACGAAAATTATGATGGCTTCGAAAGTAAAAGTAAATCGAAAGATTATCAGTTAGTTACATGGTCGTCCCAGGATTGCGACTTAAAGTTGTGGTCTGATGGTGAAGAACTTTATAGAAAAGTAAATTATAATCCTTCCAATGAAAAGATGCTTGATTTACTTCCTCAAGAATTTTTTATTACTGAAGGAAATAAGGACGAACAAAATGTTGGTAAATCTTTTACAGATCCTACTTGCAAAAAAATGGCTTATAGGTACGACACATATTGTACGGAACCACCGATTTCTATAGACTTTTTAAGTCAAAACAACAGAGGTGACTTGCTTTCATCATCTATAACATTCAAAATAGCACAAAGCAACAAATTTAATTCTAAGGTTAGTCTGAAGTTCAACCATCTTAATTGGATTTCGGGTGTTCGCATGGGTAGACGCGAATTGAATAACAATATTAGTACTAGTTCTCTATTTAAAGAAGATGGTCCATTTAATTTAGGCGAAGAAGCAAGTATAGTGGGCCGCAAATTTCCAAAAATACGTTTTGAAAAAATATCCGTATCAACAGGTGATCTAGTCATTAGCTTGACGGGGCCCTTGCCACAAATGGTCGACACAGCTTACGAGCAGAGACCACAAGAACTAAAGAAAAAGCCTATAAATGAACGTAACAATGTCTCTCAGAATACCAACTTGAATAGCAAAGATCACAATGAGGTTGCATCTGTAGAACGAAATAGAACTGATGACTCCAATAGCAAGCTAAAGATCCTGTCGAATGCTAAGAATATTGCAACTAATTTGGCTAGCGGTATGATAAATAATACTCTTGCAAATGATCCTTCATTGGATATTTCCAAAGATAAAAATACTTCAACCAATGGTGAGGAAAATTATGTTATTGAAAATCAGAGTAAGCTTAACGCTTCAATAAGCCAATATCACGAGGAAGAAAGTCTGTCAAAGTTTGTTTTTATAAGACTCAAAATAAAATTTCCGAAGCCCTACCCTTTTTTAGAAGAGGTTAAAGAGAGGCCCACATCATCGAAAAAAACATCAAAATTGCCTAAACCAGAAAAAGTTTTATTTGACATAGAAGAGACTCATGAGTTGACTTCCAAAGTTAAGGAAGAAATGTTAAGACACCTAGATGAAATAGCATATTTCTACACTAACAAGTATCAGAAATTCTGTTTAGAGCCCTGCTTACGATATTTATTGGGAGAAGCCGTGGAACTTTCCGACACTTTAATGGCTCATACAACAAAGAGTAATTATGAGACGTTGGCTACGAACGATACGCAAAATGGAACTATCATTGAAACACAAGATAATATCTTAAGTATTCTGGAAAGAGATGACAAGTATAGTTCTGCTGACGAAAATTCCGAAAATGATTCCGATATAATGCCTCCAGATGATGTTGAAAATATCACAAATGGTGAACATGTTTTGATGACGTATAACAAGGATAATTCCCAAAAATTGCATGACGCTACTTTGAAGGATGAAGCCATGAATAGGTCAAGACAATCAACAATAGATTCGACCCCTGTGCCTAAAGGCTGTGGCGCAGTTTGGTCGCAGACGGGAAAATTAGTCTGTTTTTTTATACCGAAAAGCAATGAGGAAAGTAGTAGGCTACAGCCTTTTAACATATTTAAATTTACTGACAATGATAATAATAGTGCGAAGGGAAGTGATTTGCCACACCTGAGTCGTCATTACGGAACTAGCCATTCTTTGTCAGGGTATTCTGTTTCTGAAAATGGGAGCGCTAGCTCTTCTATTTCGAGCGATGAAAGTGATGGCCTTTCTGTAACATCATCCTCCTCAGATGAAGAGTGCTCGGACAACTTAAGTGGGATTTTCTATGATGAGTATACTTCAAAGAACTATCCTAAATTGTTGAACACCTTTCTGAGATTAGAAAATGTTTACATGTTGCAAGACAAAGATGGTATTACAAAAAAAGGAAACAACTCTAATAATCAGCCTTCCGTAGCAGATGACACTGGTAGTGACTTCCAACCTAAAAGAAAAAACAGATTAAAAAACAATATTGTCGGAATATTTGATTTTAGTCATTTAATGCCTGATAAATATGAACTCGCACGCGAATACAAAGTACTTGGAGACTCACCACAGAACTTAGCTCGCTATAACAGCGAGGTCGCTTTGAAGTATGGACTTCATGATCTCTCCCATATTTGGAAAATATTGGAATTGGTGTTGACAAAAAATTTATCCCAAGAACACTTCTCTTTTTATCCGTATGATAATTTTAATACCTCAAGGTCGTTTGAAAATTATAGCGACTTTCGAATCAATGATCCGGGAAAGAAATTTGTTCCGTTTAACAGCCGTAATTTGTATTGGGGTCTACATCCCTTTGGAAGAACTTGGCTTATCAAAGAGATCATGCATTACTTCGAGTTAGAAAAAAATATACAGATGCTTGCTATGCTCTCATGCATACTATTTGAAAATCCCAGAAACATTAGACGGGAATCGCAGGGAGCTCCGGCTAATGCACCTTACAAAAGTTTTCCTCAAAACTTTCTACACTTTTTTCAAGGAAATCATGACAAATTTGGAAAAACTCATTTTTTAAGAAGTACGAAACTACGTTCTAAGAGGTTTTCGGATCCCAGCTGGGGATCCATATTCCTGCCAAGCAAAAGAGATCTGAAATTTGATTCAAGTACTTACGAACGGTCAGTCTCATCGTCGCATGGAAGCACAAAAGATTCCTTACTTGAGAAATATGGATCTCACAAAAACATTCAATTCCATCAAAACAGCAATGTCTCATTGCCAATTTACTCTCTGCCGTCAGCAATAAGTAACCTGTTGACTCCACCAAACCAAATAATAATACGCGGTCCAGGAATGCCCCATCAAAAAAAACAAAAACAAATAGCAACATTACCGAGATCACCCCGACCTCAAGGGTCGAACTTGAAGCCACCACCTTCTCTATCTGTTGAAATTCAGAACGCCGATTCCTTGGACCTTTACGAAGACTGCTATGCAAATCTGCTTATAGTTTCTCAGGACGCTGCCAAGATCAAGCGATACAGGGAAAAGTATGCCGAGATGTTGTTTGCTTGGGGGCTTCCACTCGATCGATTAACTATCCTCAAATTCAATTATCCTGTTGAATCGCTAAACAAAAGAAGTGAAGTAATGCCTCAATTTAATGAGCACAGGTGGTCATATGGATTGAGAAAGTTGAACGACGCCTCACAGAGAGATCGTATGGATCATGTTATGACAACACTGGAGACGTCTCTGAGAAATGCCTGGAATTCTAACGAAAGAAACTTCCTAAAATATTGTCATTTGTGCAACACCTGCGTTACAAAAAGAGTCTCGGTATGTACAAATTGCGAGCATATACTTCACGCCTATTGTGCTGTGAAATGGTGGTCTCACTATGAAAAAATGGATGACTATTTTGAGCAAGAGTGCCCCAGCGGTTGCGGCTGTAAATGCCTAAAGTATAAAGTATAAGCTTTTCTATTTTGCGGTCGATATTAAGGCTGGCGCGTATTAACTATTTGGTTTTTGAATTTTTCATCATATAAATGACACAAATTTTCAAGGTAGGTAACGACATCTTCACTTCCAGTAGTATCTACCTCGAAGTAACTGAGATACTCCTTACCATTTCTCGTACAAGAAGACTCAACTTTTAATGATTGTGTTTCCCTCTGAAGGGCACAAGAAACAGGTGCGTTTGCTGCTTTATATCCAGATATATTATGGGATTTTGAGCCCAAAAGTCTTGCTAAAAATAATAACAAAAGCATGCCATAGTAAGTAAGGAGATTTAAAAATTTGTAAAACGAAAAGCTGACAAATATGCCCGGATTCACAAGATATTGCTCAATATGGTCATCTTTTTTCAAGTTTTTATATACACCGAAGTGCATTAAATCAACCAATCGTTTAGATCCCTCGTATGAGTCTGGCGATTTCAATAATTGTAGATCACTGAGAGATAAATATTTCGGCTGTGACATTAACGAAGAAATCCATATAACGCGCCCACCGTTCAACAAACTTTTGATCTTATGAATGAGATAATAGGGACCGAAAACGTTCGCTTGAAAAACTAATCCAAGACCATCTATTGATTTCACGCCTATTCGTTGTTTCTTATACGTTGGATTAGTTGCGCTTTCGACTGGATTTTTCAATACTTCCATGAAAGCTTTGGGCCAATCAATTCCTGAATAGACCCCCTGAGCTGCATTGATAAACAAGTACTCTATCTTGGTATATTTTTTGATTAGTTCAAAACAGGTCGCTAGTACAGACACCATATCCGTGAAGTCCACTAATAAGTAGTCAAATTCTAAACGACCCGATCGATTTAATTTTTTAGAAAACTCATTGATGTTATTTATCGCTTCCGTGACTCTTGGTAATGTTCGTGATGTAACCACTAAAGTTAAATCCGTAGATGATGGCAAACTTTCTATTAAACGATAACAAATATTAATTCCTAAGTTAGAAGTAACGCCTGTGATAACCGCTGTAACATTTTTCTCTTTAATCTCCTCCATTTTTACTTAAAAAATGTCAAATGCGTTCTCGACAACTTGTTTCTGAAACACTCCAAAAAAAAATAGAAAAAAACCAAAAAATAGTAAATTAAGGTAAATTAATTCAAAAATGAAAATGTTAAAGAAATAAGCATATTACGACAGCTGAGGGCACTTTAAGAACTTCAAGCCAAGGAAAGTCTAGACTACGTTCATAATGTTGCAGATAAAATATTATACACTAACTCAACTTCTAAATTAGATGTGTGAACTGACTGCTTTGGGTAAAATTTTGAAACAGTTTCATAACTTGTAGCAGGTTCTAGTGTATCTCCAAAAAAATGCTTCCTAGTGTCCACATTTTTACGAGAATGGAATCGAGTTCACACAGAATTGTAAAATACATAGCAATGTGTAAAGATAACACTTGGTACCTAGACTAATATAAAGTGAGCAAAAATGAAGGATATCATTACAATGTGCTGATGAAATCTTGAGATGAGGAGATCATATACTCAACAAAGAAAGATAGTTTTTAATATCTCGCTGAATTTCCAGATAATACTGGTGATAGGAGAAGGCGCTTACGGGGTTGTCTGCTTAGCAGTACACAAGCCTACTGGTATCAAGGTCGCGATAAAGAAAGTCGAACCCTTTCAAAGACCTTTGATTTGTTTAAGGACTTTGCGAGAAATAAAGCTTTTGACTTACTTTCGAAGACACGAGAATATAGTGACAGTTTTCGATATTCAGAAACCCCAAAATTTTGAGAATTTCAATGAAATATACCTTATCCAGGAGTATATGCCAAGTGATTTACATAAGACCATTCTCAATCAAAAGCTAACTGACGATCACATTCAGTATTTTACGTATCAGATATTGAGAGGACTAAAATGTATCCATAGTGCTAACGTGATTCATCGAGATCTAAAGCCCTCTAATATATTAATCAATGAAAACTGTGATCTAAAAATTTGTGACTTCGGGCTCGCGAGACTAGATATATTAAAAGGAGGAAGTCCTGACAGTTCCAATGTTATTTGTGGAATATCAAAATTGACAGAATACGTTGCAACTAGGTGGTATAGGGCACCCGAAATTATGCTTACTTCCTCGCAGTATTCGACTGCGATTGATATGTGGTCAGTTGGATGCATACTAGCAGAAATGTTTACTTGCGCTCCCCTATTTCCAGGGAAAGATTACCGTCATCAATTAATGTTAATCTTTCAACTTCTAGGAACTCCTTCTGATTCAGACTTATGCAGTGTTAAATCACAAAGAGCGAGAAGATATATCTCGACACTACCTTATTGCGCACCACTAGACCTTGAGCAGGTAATAAATAAACATCCAAACAGAATAAAGAGGTTTAAGAAAATACCTGCGAACCCTCTTGGAATAGATTTGTTAAGGAAGATGCTTATTTTTGATCCAAAACAAAGACTCACAGTTGACGAAGCCTTGCGGCATCCATATGTGGCTACGTATCATGATCCTGACGATGAGCCAGTAATATCTCCGTTATCACAAAAGGAGTTTATATTTGATAAAGATAAAGACGAGCTTAATATTTTCGAGCTTAAGAGGCAAATGTATCAAGACATCCTTAAAATCAATCGTTCTTAGTAGTCTCATATACTCAAAGATATAAGTAAACTATAGTTACTATGTAAAGAAAGAGAATACAGAGGAAAAGAAAGAAATCACTAAAATGTGGATTTTTGCTACTGACAATGTACATACTAAATTGTTCAAAGCTACAACCAATACAGACACAATTGAGCCCAGAAATGATAGCGCAAATCCGTGGTTTGAAACTACGACATTATCATCTCTGCGACATTTTTTTGTGTAGGCTTATGGCAATTAGGAAGTTAGTACTGTGTATGCCTTCCTTTAGTTAAAAGGGATTAAGAAGCTTTAACTAGATTAGGTGTAGGTCTTAGCAGTGTAAGTTTTATCGGGTATAAAAGACAATAACGGCTAATAGGACAGAAGGGGAAGAGGAAAAAATGACACTAGGTGATAGTAGAACGAATCGGAGAGAACATGACATTCACAATGAAGAAAATGGCGATTCCCCCATGGATCAAGGTGACGAATCGGAAGGAAGTTATTATGATGGCGAGGAAGAAGAGGAAGACAATTTTTTACAGAGATTATCGGAACAGGCAAGACAGAGAGGTCGCTGTAATTCCAATATGAATGAGGATATGGATGATGAGAGTTATGATGGTGAAAATGCCATTTATAGTGATGCTGATAACGAAGATTTAGAGCAAAGCAGTTTTCTGCATGAGGGCGAGCTAGACCCGGTCAATTTCCTAAGAAGGCTCATTCAAGCGAGAGCAAGAACTGCTAATCACGATAACTCGAATACGGACTATGCAGATGAAGGCGCTACTCTGAATATTTTCTTGGCTAATCGTGGTTCAGGGCGAGATCTGCATGACAGCAGAGACGAAGAAAGTGATGACGATAATGACAATGGGGATCCCCCTTCACGCGATTTTGCTGATGTATTTACTCGTATAATTAGAGGTGGTACTCTCTTTGGAGGCCAGGATAGAGAAAGTGGCGAAATATGGAGGCTTATTAATTCGTTGAATCAACGAGAAGATATACTGTTGATTTTGGAGTCTTTGAATGAGTTATCTGAGCGTCTATTAATGATGAATGGAATAACAGCTGAAAAACTTATACCGGCAGGAAAGCTAGCTAAGAGTCTCGTTGAAATTATGCAAGATCCTTTGCTTATTGAAGAATTTGAAGTTAATTTAGTGGCTTGTAGGTGTTTGTATAACTTTTTGGAGGTTAACCAGGACTTTATTCACGAAGCTCTTAATTACAATGCAATTGAGTGTTTATGTGGAAAGTTGCTAGAAGTTGCGTGTATCGACTTGACTGAACAGGCATTACAGACACTTGAAATGATTTCGAGGGATCCGATATCTCACAATCTGATTATTGCAGCAAGTGGTTTAAAAGCTTGTCTTCAATACTTGGACTTTTTAACAGTGCATGCTCAAAGAAAATGTTTGAGCATTGTTGCGAACTCGTGTACAAATGCTTCTCCAAATAATATTGAAATGATTAAAGATGTTTTTGGAGACATATTCACAGTTGCGAAATATCACCATGATTCTGTTGTTGTTGAAAATTGCTGGCTTGCAATATCAAGAGTTGTTATGTGCTTGAAATTGAGACCGGATTACTTAAAGGAACTTTTTTTTAATAAAGTTTCAATACTGAAAGAGATGGCTGAAGTAATATATATAAGCTATGCTAAGTCACCGACTTCATATAACCATGATGAGGCCTCGAAAATTGCTTTGAATCACTCTTCGTGTTTGAGCTTATTGAAATCGCTAATAATTTTATCCAGTGTAAGTGTTGAGATATCTCGTGTCTTAATTGAAGAGTGTTTCGTAGGCAAAATTATTACGATGACGTTGATGAAGTTATCAAAACCAGAGACTAGTAAACCTACGAACGCTAAATTTCGCAGTGGACATACTCAAAAAAATGTTTTTAGCGATACAGCTATAGAAACATTTATGACAACTCCTAAAGAACTTGTTTCTCACTTTCTAGATTTAATTGGTTATCTTTTACCGATTGCGTATAATATGAATAAGTCTCCTTTCTTAGATGATTCTTTTGAAGATCACCCGGAAAGGGTGCAAATAAACGGCGATAGACTAACACTATACAAACATGATATTACCAACTCGTTCCTTCAATTTGTTAGTGATATATGGCATTTATTAATCAATGGATATCAAGCTACCATGGAGTACAATTTGCGAAAAAAATTGCTAATCAACATTTTTCGAGTTATTTCCTTTTATGATCAAGATGAACTTAAAAAAATAAATGGAATAAAGCAAATAACAAACCTTTTGATAATTATTGTCAATCAAGGAAAAGCTTTCATCTCAAAATGTGGTGCAAAAGATTTAAAAGAAGAAATCGATATGACTCAAGAGAGTTTCACCGAACAGTCACGAGGGACATTTAAGGATGATTCGAATACCTTAAGACATAACACTTTGCTTCTAGGCTCATTTTTAATCATTCAATCGTTAATGGAAAAAGCACCAACTTTATTTATTGAGGATTTTGTGAAAGAAGGGTTGATAAATGATATCATTGAAATATTTAATCGTTTGAAAGCATCCAACAATATCGGACGGGCAAATAAGTTTACTCCGCGGTCTAACCACTGTCCTTCTTATCGTATCAATAAATACATTGATTTCGAGTTGAGTAGCGTTAGTGATTGTTGCTTGTCTGAAGAGAGGGTTACTTGTAGTTTACTCAAATCTGCTGATTCTATCAAGGAATTGTGTTCTGAATTGAGTAGCAGTGGGAAGGTTGAGACAGGAAACGATTTAATCGATGAGCTTGAAAAAATAAGGTTATTATTGTGTGATGTTGAGTCGACTAGAAGTTTCAATCTAGAATCATGGACTAAGACGTGGGAAAGACTTAGGAATGTTTTACTTAGTACTGATGAAAAAGCTCAGATATCCAGTTTCGAATTGGCATCATCTGGTATATTGGAATGTTTAACTAATACTTTGCAATTTGAGAGTTTTGAATTAGGCTCCCAATTGCATAACTGTCATGAGGCGTTTTTACTCGTTTTTTTTGGTAACAACATTGCAGAATCATCAGAACTGCCTCCAATTAATATTTTTATCGAGAAATTACAAGAGATCTTGAACCGTTCAGAATTCTTCGAAATTATATCATCTGGGGGGAACATTCAAGGATATGGCAGTAGTAATACGTCCGTAATGGCACGTCAAGTGAAATTGAAACTCACACCAGTAGGTGATATCAAAAAACAATTTCAAACCAGGGATATTGTGTTGTCCGTACATGCGATTGCAACATTTAAGTCAATTGAAGGATTCATTAAACACAAAGTAAGATTTTTAGACATGAATAGAGTTTTTCAAGAAGTCGATGATGTGGAAAGTGAAGAAGGGAATGATGTTAATATAGAATTTTTTAACAAAGACGAAATTATACCCCTTGAGACAACAGTATACGGTGCTATATATCGATCATTACAGGATAGAGACGACGAAACAGTGAAACCCAACGTTATCTTCTCGAACGTTCACGAAATATCATTCCGAAAGACCGAAAGAAAAAATCTTCAAGATGCGCGGGACAAAAAACCGACTACGTTGAAAGTTGAAGATAATGACTTGTCTTACTACGATACGAAAACTTTAAATATTTTAAGACTTTTAAAAGTTTTATTTGAATTGAATTTCCTGGCATCTGATACCCTAAGAAACACAAAAGGAATAGCTAATGATTGCTTCATAAATTTAAAAATGACTGTTAAACTCAGTCGTCAATTAGAAGATCTTCTCGTTGTCGCTAGTGGAACACTACCCGGATGGTGTATTCAAATACCTAAACATTTTCCTTTTATCTTTCCTCTAGCTACACGCTTGTTTTTATTACAGTCAACTTCTTTTGGTTATTCAAGACTTATTCATCATTGGCAAATGAGAAATAATCAAGGTAACGACGAAAATAATGTCCCCTGGGAGGAACAATCTTTGGGTAGACCAACCAGACATAAAGTAAGGATTTCACGGAGACTTATTTTACAAAGCGCTGTGAAAGTATTGGGCTTGTACGGATCGTCTCCTGGAATATTAGAAGTTGAATATTTTGACGAGGTTGGTTCTGGATTGGGTCCAACATTGGAGTTCTATGCCTCAGTTTCTAAAGAGTTTACCAAGAAGAGGCTAAAACTTTGGAGAGACTACGACGCAGATTGTCGTAACGAACAAGATTATATCTCTGCTTCCACGGGTTGTTTTCCTTTGCCTTTAGACAGAAAACAGATTCACGGTGAGAACGGCAGGAAGGTTTTATTCTTATTCAACAGCTTAGGAAAATTTATCGCTAGAGCAATGTTAGACTCTAGGATACTAGATTTTAATTTCAATCCTGCTTTTTTGATATTAATCCAAATATTTAATAGACAGAAATGTTACAAACTTTCCAAGAGAAATTTAAAAAAAGTGGCGAGTATATCAACACTAAAACTTGTTGACCCAGATTTAGCCAACTCCCTTGAACATTTAATGAAGTATGCAGATCAATTTTCTTATACATGTGAGGAACAACGCCCTCATATTAAAGTGGATGGCTGCACACTTGACGAATTATGCTTGTATTTTGTTCTACCAGGATACCCTGAGTATGAATTGATTCCTCAAGGTCAAAACATTCTAATAACTGATCAAAACTTGTTGTTTTATATCCATTCGATTCTTGATGCAACTTTATACAGCGGAGTTATACACCAGATAAAGAGCTTTATGGAAGGCTTTTCAACAGTGTTTCCTATAAGTACTCTATTATTATTTTCACCTGACGAGTTAGTTGAACTATTTGGAAATGCGGAAGAGGATTGGTCGGTAGATGTCTTACATTCGTCTGTTAACACGAACCACGGCTACTCGAAGGATTCTTCTTCTCTAAAACAGCTTATAAGTATATTTCTGGAATTCGACTATCATCAAAGGCGATTTTTGTTACAATTTATAACGGGGTCACCAAGGTTACCTCCTGGCGGTTTCAAAGCGTTGCGGCCACCTTTCACTGTCGTTAGAAAATTACCCGAAAACGGTTTGACAGACGATGATTATCTACCAAGTGTGATGTCTTGTGCTAACTATTTGAAATTACCTAAGTATAGCTCTAAAGAGATCATGAAGAAAAGAATTTTACAAGCTATTACGGAAGGATCGGGGTCTTTCCTTTTATCATGAAATCTTGTTGTCTTTCCTGTATATAAGATAGTTTTATATATCTAGCATGGAAACTAAGGATTAAATAGTGTGAACAGTGTTTAAGTTCTCAATGAAATTAGATAATCTTGTTTCAGATCTTGTGCGAAATGCACCATCTGGGGAATTGAAAGAGGTACAGGATGATTTAGAATGCATCTTGTCCGATATTTCGGCCAAACCGGTTATTGTTAAAGCGATTGAAAACTACGCTAATGAAAATTTCGGTGTGTTTTCTTCTTCCTATATTGCTTCGAAATTCAATAAAAAGGAAAATTCCTTGAAATATATAGATTACATTGGTAAGCAGCTATTTAATATTGATATCGAAAATGGGAAAGCGATAGACTTTGAAGAATTTGAACCGCAGTTTGCATACCCTGAATACTACGATGATTTGGTAACGAAACTCACTCAGTACGGGGAAGATTATTATCCGGCAGTATATGCCTTCACGGCCATTCCAAGCCTGAATTCCTTAGATATAATAATTATTGGTCAAAAGTTGAACAAAAATAATTTTTACACCGGACAGTGGCAATCACATTACACTTTAAAAGATGGGTCGTTGAATGGACACATTAAAGTAGGAATACACTATTACGAGGATGGAAATGTGAGGTTGAATTTTCTGGAACACTTAACAAATGTGTTGAATGAGGAGTCGTCTGGTGATATAGTGAATGCAATTTATCAGATGGAAAACAAAATAATTTTTAAAATCATGGAGGAGTTTGGTGAATTAAACCAGAGATTTTTTAAAAACCTAAGGAGACTTCTACCTGTTACTCGTTCAAAAATCAATTGGGGTAAATCCATTGGAAACTATAAGTTAGGGTCTGCCGTCGTAAATAAAAGTTTCTAGTTTCATATATATCATTCAACTACTATTCAAATTGTTCTGAAGATTTTTTAAAGGCTAATTTCTCCAAATTTTAAACCATATCCATATGCAAAAAAATATCAAGCAAATTATCCCCACAACCTTTTTGAGACTTGTATTCCTTGAGAAAGTATTCCTTAAATTTACTGATCTTCTTTTAGCTTGTTCAATTAACTGGCTAATGTTATCATTGAGCGCATTTGTTGTCAGCCCTTCTTCCGCAAGAGATCCTTCAATATCATCACCGATCGTATTACGAAACTGGTGCAATGTATTGGCTAGCCGATCAAACCTCTGATTATTTTGTTCTTCTCTGTGTGAATACATATAGCAATATTCCACAGATACTTTTCTATTTCTTGCAAATAAACATTATTTAATTTGTGACTCAAACGCGATTAACCTAATTAAATAGCAATACTATATAAACTTGTTACATACAACCTATAAACGACTCACATCGGGAAATTTATTTACGTTTGAAAAAGAGGACCTTTCACTTGATGGTTCCAAAAAGCGGGCCTCATTGGTTTGGTCATTTGAGGTAAATGATATAACGGGAAAAGGCTTTTTCCCAAACGATGCATTACCGAAACCATTACTTGTTGGCTGAGACGTAATCTCATCACGATTAGTGAACCATTTGTGTTGTGGTTCAATTATTGAAGTTGGTGGTTCTGATGTAGTCTGTGGTATAAATGGGTGCTGACTCATACGCTGACCCATAGACACGTTCATTAAGTTATCGTATAGTCGAAGCTCCTTATTCAACTGAGACGTTGAAGTATATAGTTCATCTTTTCTTGTACCATACTTATCCACCAACTGAGCTAGAAATAGTCTATAAGGCACAACTTCACCATACAACCGGTTCACTTCATCTTCGTCAATAGTTTCTATATTTGAAGATAGTAAAGCTAACAATTTATCAATTTTCTTTCGCTCATTGTAAAAAATTCTACCTTCCTCTTCTGCTTCCTTCGCTAAATCTTCAGGAGTCTTTGTCACTACCGGAACGACATAATTTAGAGGAAAAATACCAGTTCGACCGTCTGGTAACGACCCTCGCCACCAATCACGATAAACCGACCCCAAAACTGTAATTATATCTCCTCTACGCAAAGACAACTCATCGGGCTCGTAAGAAATTAAATCGTAAAGAGCCCTTACTTTCGAAATTGTAGATACAGTGCGCGACGCTAATCTTGAGTTCTCTGTCTTAGCTTCTTGTGAATTCTCGTGTTTATTCGAACTGCTTCGTTGACTTGCGTCTGGGTCTTCCAATTTCGAAGTGTCTACTTTTTTAAGATTTTGCTCCCTTTCATACTCTTGGAGAGACAATGAAATAGCTCTTCGTAATGCTTCGTCCTCATTACTTTCTTCCTGTGCATCATTAAAATCCTTTGCTGGCTTCAAAGGAGCTTCTGAGTTACGAGGTAAATATTGAGGATACTCAACTGTGACTTCTTGATATGCAATATTAATGGGTCCCAAAGAAGGATCGTTTTTGAATGACTCTTTCAACTGCTGCAATACCTCTACGATTTTTTTCTTGACAGTCTTATGTAACTTTTTCTCACCCATTCTTTTCACTAAGGCATTCTCAAGAAAGGAGCTCGAAGCTATTTCTTGCAGCATCCTTGATCCACAGTTTTCAGCTAAACCAACAAGTAACGTCAAAGAGCGCAAAACAATATTTGCATCTTTGGACGTTAGCCTTTGTTCCATAAGTCGTATTGCTTGTCTTGGTGCATTTTCCGGATCGCTGGATACGGCATCACAAACATCAAGATTGTACAGCCAATTATCAGAAGTAAGTGTTTCATCAGTTGCCCTACTAATTAGATCACTAAGATGCTTCACATGTCCCGTGTCCTCTTTACGAAACATTATAAGTATTAACCTTGATATTATGTGTTTTATCGCCCCATACCAAATGTTACTTTTATACCGATTACGTAATATCACTTCCAAGAATTCAAAATTTTAACAAAACAAATATTGTTATCAAGGATTACCATGACTCGAAAAAAACAACAAAACTTATCAGCTGCTTCGACTTCAAGTTCTAAAGACAAAGGGAAATTAGCTCGGAGAAGAAGAGGGTCTTCTGTCGGAGATATTGATGTAGGCGACACTTCGCCTTCTTTTGCGACAATGGAGGAAGCCAAGACTTCTTCCACTAATGCATATTCTAAAAATTCTACGACTGAAATTGTCACTAAAATCATCTATGCTGTAACATTGCTAGGGAAGAGACATACTTGGCTTTTTCCTTTTATGGTTCTAATGTTGTTTATATCAATATATTTGATTTCGGGTGAGGGTACCTTCTTAGGGGATATACTTGCAGCTATGCTCTTTCCGTCATACAGAATCGAGGGCACCGATCAGTACGGCAAAGGAGTCTACGACTTCTATTTTGTAGGCTTTTATGCAATTTTTTTCATGTTTTTGAGGGAATTTTTAATGTGCTGTGTTTTGCGACCATTAGCCCTTTTTTCTGGCGTGACAAAACGGGGAAAGGTTAGTAGGTTTATGGAACAAACACACGCTATGTTCTATTATGGAATATCTGGACCTTTTGGGCTATGGATTATGTCGCGAACCCCTTTATGGTATTTCAGGACGAGTCCCTTCTATGAGAGTTATCCTCATAGAACTCATGACTTCTATTTTAAAATTTTCTATTTAGGGCAAGCTGCCTTTTGGACTCAGCAATCAGTTATCCTACTTTTGCAATTGGAAAAGCCTAGGAAAGATTTTAAAGAACTTGTCCTTCATCACATTGTTACGATTGCTTTGATATGGACTTCTTACAGGTTCCACTTTACATGGATAGGGCTTGAAGTCTACATAACTATGGACGTTTCTGATTTCTTCTTGGCCACCTCGAAAACATTAAACTATTTAGATTCACCATTGACAGGGCCCTTTTTTATAATTTTCATCTTTGTCTGGATATATTTGAGGCATTATATTAATCTACGTATATTATGGTCCGTCATATTTGAATTCTTGAACGTTGGACCATCTAAGCTCAATTGGGAGACACAACAGTACAAATGTTGGATATCGCAGCCTATTGTGTTTGGTTTGATCGGTGCTTTGCAATTAATTAATTTGTTTTGGTTATTCTTGATCTTCCGCATCTTGTACAGATACTTATTTGTGGGTGTAACGAAAGACGAAAGAAGTGATAGCGAAGATGAGGAAATTACTGAAGTTGAAAACAAAAGCTAGTTAGCTAAAACGGGCATTTAGAGCTTAAAATCGTGACCTAAATCCACATTTGGTCTTATTTAGAAACTTTAGATTGTGTATACACTTTTTTTCTTTCTAAAAAATTGCGAAAAAAAAAAAAAAAAAAAAGAAACATCACGAGGTTACTTTTCTGTTAACAAAAAGCTAATACACTATTTTCTAGCTGTTCTATTTGAAGTTAAGTCATTAAACGCTTCATATCTAATGCTTACGCCTTCTCTCGCAGAGTTTGATATTACCCCCATCATCAACGACGACACCCTCATGGAATCATCGTTACAGGGAATAGGGTAAGTCAACAAGGAAGGTTCCATATTAGTGTCACATAATCCTATGGTTGGTATCCGCAGTTTGATGCACTCGTCAATACAATTTCTGTTCTCTACGGGATTTAAGATCACCACCAAATCTGGTTTAATTAATTTTTCGGATTCTTCCTCAGACAATTTTCGTTTAGTAGGAATATCTTGCATATCAATTTCCGTGCGATCATTTGAGCCGACTTGTTTCGTCACCTCAGTGAAATTGGTAATGGTTCCAGGTATCCATCTTTTGGAAACGTAATATCCTTTACTTCTTTTAGCTCCTTCTTCTAAAGCACGATGCTGTTCACCGCTCTTACTAGTTCCAACGTACAATATCAAGCCACCTTTCGATGCGACACCCTTGACCACTTTGCACGCACGTTTTAGGTGTATTATCGTCTCATTCAAATCAATTAAATGAATGTTGTCGTATTCACCAAAAATAAAAGGCTGAGTTGAAGGACGCCATGCGGCCTTCGAATGACCTAGATGACAACCAGCAGCTAACAAAGAAGACATAGATACCTCGTTTTCCTTCAATGGCTTCAGAATTTCATTTCTTGGTCTATAAACATTTGAAAGAAAAGATCCTAAATTGCCGGACTGCCTCGCATGGTTTAGTTGTCTTAGATAAAGTTCCTGAAAAGAATACGGCTTGTGGTCAGGCGTTGGTTTCAAATTAGGAAATTGAGCACTGTAAGCACTCAGCGCTGTGGACTTTATTTTCTTAGGTTCAACAGCATCTCCATCTCCATTCAACCCCCCCAGTATCTCAGTATTGTTTACCCATGCTCTATTAGATAATTCATAATTTGGCATTTTCATATTATCACTTATAAATTCTTCCAATTCTTCATCTAGCTGTTTCACTTTACCTTGATTAGGTAGACTGTTAAGTTCCTCTTGCAATCTGTGTACCCTAGTCTGGACCAAAGTTGATGGCGTCCTATCCAACTCTTTTATTGAATCCTTTATTGAATTCCTTAACTCGCGAAGAGCTTTAAGCTTTGCTGTAGCTTGTTCTTCTTTGGCAAGTGCTTCGGCTACTGCTCTTTCACGTAATTCCCTTTGGTTTAGCTCATCTGTTGATGTCTTGGCAAAAGACATACTCGAATACCATAAGCCCCTCAGCGGTAACGATCCGCCAACTCTTTTGGAGGCTTTTTTAGGTATATATACAGTTTTCACCATCTCACCTCTACTGGTATACTAATCTAATTATCCGTCTTCTAAAGATTTTTTTTCTTCAAATCACGACATTATACGAGACGCCAGGACGACATTGATATCATTATTTGATTTTCGCGGGTACTCTAAAAGCGAAAAATACGTGCAGCATAAATAAATATATATAATATATATATATATCTTTTAAGAGTTTATGTTAATTTACTGCCTTAAATGCCTTTCTTTTGACTTTTTTTTAGGGAGGGTTTTAGATGAGGTAATACTTAAGGATGGAAATGGTTTAGTAGTGATATCAGACTTGTCACTTTATGAAGATTTCGTTTATAAATCGCAAGACTCTAATTTAACAGTGACTCAATACAATAATATAAGTCGTATTGATATACTATTGATAAACTCTATTTACGAATTGGAGGATTTTCTTATCGAGATGCTTCAGAAGGGGCTACAAGCTAATCAACAACTTTATCATAATTCTCCAGTGATTGGTATTTATGGTTTCTTTAGTCATTACTTAAATGAAGGAACAGGAATTTATAATAATCTTACAGATCTGAAAGGGATATCTAATGACAAAATTAGTGAAATCTACAGTAAGCCTTCGTTTTTAACTATTGAAGACTTCTCAGCGAAAAAAATTAATTTTATCTGTAACCTCATGTACAATGTCGCTGTTCATAGTAACAGTACTATCGTGATGACAGACCCGATTCCTAAAAAAGATGTGCCCTATTTTGTGACTTCTCCGTGGGAAGCATCAATTCCTAACTTATCTCTGCTGGATTACTTGGATTGCAACCAATCACAAGACGAAAAGGAGAGTTTGTCTCCTCCCGTCTTCCCTTCTACTACGAACCGACATTGTGTCTCATTTGCTGAATCTCGCACACCTACAAAAGTGCCACTATCCTTAATTTTGAGTAAATGGTTTACTTTCAATTTTCATTAGCCCCAAATATTAACAACCTACAACATACGTAAGCTAAATTTAGACTACTCCTTCTTGTTTACTTCTTCGACTTCTTCCTCGTCTTCATCATCACCCGAATCATCTGCTGTATCTGCCTTTCCTCCGGCTTCACCTAACTGACTTGCCAATTGTGAAAAATCAGGGTTACCACCAGCACCACCCATTCCTTGCATCAATTGCGACAAGTCAGCACCACCAGCACCACCAGCACCACCGCCCATCATATTGGACATGTCATCCTCCTCATGCTTTTCATCTTGCTCATCTTCATCGACCCACTTGTCAAAATCAGTTTTGATATAGGTGCACTTCAATTTCTCCTTGGTCAATCTTGGCCAATATTCCTCCTTCATGGTTTTCTTTCGAAGAAGCAAAAATATATGATTACCTGACTCCATATTCTTAACACTTTTCTCTGGAACAATCTCATCGAAAAATTCCACGTCCAAGCTGTAATGTGTATCACTATCTTGCGAATCAGCTGAAAATTGCAATTTTGTAGGGTGTAAGTCCAACTTAATATTAATAGGGTCGAGGACCTCAATCGTCAAAAAAATTATGTTTCTAGCTTCATCACTAGAGCTTGAACGTTGAGCCCAAGAAACAGAAGGATGTGTAGTAGGCATTTTTATTATCCAAATTAATTACCTCTTTCCAACAATGCTCGATTTTATTTATATAGCATCACTTCATAAATGACTACTGTTCTGGAATTTTCTACGTTTGATCACGTGATGTTAATAGTTTTCATAGAGGCATAAGTGGAAAACGGACGAAGTCGACCAGATTCAGTAATAAAAGTGCGGGGGCAAAAGGTAGCTTATAGTTCCTCGTGCGAAGTAGACCAAGATGCATTATAATTGTTTCGATTAGTCTATTGTAATAACGAATGAGTTTAGACAATCAGTTGCTTCAAGAAAAGCACTTTTTCTGGACGTTACAAAACGTGCACGTGATACGATATCTTTTAAGCTAGTTTACTGGGGTTATATTAAAATTAGAAGTCCTGATGATAGATAAGCTACCATTGGAAATACAAGAGAAATTCCTCTTGTTATGCCCTTACAGCTCACTCAAGCATGTAAATTCACACTTTTATATACTTTACAATGAACTTTATTTTGGAAAAATTGTGAATACTTGTGGAACGGACATTGTGAAGGTTATCATTAAGGTACTACCGTGGCTCAAAACGTACGTGAAAACACTTGATGCATTCCGATATAAAACTAGAAACATAATATCATCTAGGTTAAACCTTCGAGATATAAACTCGGCTACAGAAGAAGATCGTGGTAATGAGAGCCTATTAGATTCTTTGTATGTCAGGGATTCGTGGAAATATATCTACTCAGTTATAAGAAATAGAAGGATTTTTTCCGAATACAAGGATTATAAGATAAATGAGCCTACTAATTATATCTTCAATAATTTTGTCGAGGTTAACAAATCGTATTTATTATCATACAACAAAGAGGTGTGGCTAGCTCCTGGTGCCTATAATTTAAATATCGGTCTAGTGGTCAGAGATGGTTGTGGCTTAGGAACAACGAAATTCGAAGTCAAGCACTCAGACAGTGCAAATCAAGCAATTATCCAAACGTTCTACCCGCCTTCAAATATAAAAGATATTATACCAAAAAAACAGTTCTGTCTCTTAAAATTGGGGGAATTTGTTATTCACGAACATGGTGAAAGCAGACTGAATAAATTGGTCAGAGTGCGAATAGTGATGGAAGAAATTGGTCTTTATTTAAAGTCAGGTTTTCGTATTTTTTTCATTGACATTAGTAGCCCTTCAGTGTTATTTAATGATTACGACTTGATGTATTATACTGTTAACCTGTCAGATTACAGATATTTTATCAACATGCCTTTGAAGAACTTGTATAAAGCATTGGATTATGTACAATGTGGTAATGGGAGTGAACATAGACACTATGGAGAGAATGACCCAAACGAGATACAAGATGAATATAATTATATGTATTTGAATGACTATTCACAATGTCCTTGCATTCTAGGAGGTAATCAGCATAGTAGTATGGGTATCTCAGAACCTGATGTGCCACTTATGTCTTATTCTAACTTTTACTTCAATAACCAATTTTGTAAGAGGCTATTTAAATTCAATACAGTTTATCAAAAGAGACTGTTTATCCATAAATATGGAAACTTTGAAACCGATTGGCATCATCATGACGAAAATGATAATTCTCAAAATTATGAGGAAGGAAGGAATTTGCGGTATTGTAACTATGATAGTAAAGGTCTAAAGTGGAAAATACCAATAGTTTGCGAGTTATAACTTCAAGTAGTAATTGTGAAGTTATTGTAGACTTTTATAGTAGTTTTACTGATCGCAGATTCGCACGTGACGAGCAGTTAGATATGTAAGTAATGCGTACGGGAGATGATTAGCCTTAGTGGTCATGAATACTACTCGAAATTCTTCGTTGAACCAAAACAATGAGGATATGTCACATGGAAAACAGGATAATATCGAAGCAAGCGAAAATGAAAATATAAATCCATTATCCGATTTTAATAATAAACGGATTATTTTGAGAAAATTTACTGTTTACAATTCACAAAATGTAATGTACATAGTTGGAAGTAATGCTAAAGAAAGCCTTTTCCGAATCCTCGAAATTGGAAAAAGTCAACAAGATGAAACTAAGTTGACAATTGTCGAAGATAGGAATTTTTTCTATACGAGAAAAGACATGATAGAGTTGATGAACAGTTTAAATGAATCTTTAGAAGGAGGGCTCCATAAACTTGCTCAAGGGTATGGAATGCTAGGATTAATAAAATTTACTAAGGGGTATTACTTGAGCTTGGTAACAAAATGCAGTCAAATTGCCGTTTTAGGTGGACATTATATCTACCATATAGATGAAACGAAACTTATTCCTTTGGATTACAATTATAAGAAACCTGCTAAGTACAGTGATGAGGAACGACTATTGAATATTTATAAATACTTGGATCTCCAAAAAACTTTTTACTTCAGCTACACTTATGATATTACAAATACACTACAAACTAATGTACTTCGTCACAAAAAAGTGGCAATGGAGTATCGATTAAATAAAAACTCGGAATTGCTGAGTGATTATTTCGAAAACTTTACATCTTTTGACCACAATGAAAGATTCGTGTGGAATAAGTCATTGTTGAAGCCACTTCTCGAAAGTCATGATATAGCGGTCTATGAGTGGTTTCAGCCAATGATACATGGTTTTATTGACCAAGCAAACATATCGATATATGGCAGGAAAGTATACATAACATTGATTGCTCGTCGTTCACATCATTTTGCAGGAGCTCGATTTTTGAAAAGAGGTGTAAATGATAAGGGTAATGTTGCAAACGAGGTTGAGACCGAGCAAATTACGTCTGATATGTTGACGTCATCGTTTCATGATAGTAAGTATGGTTTTTTTAACAATCCTAGGTTCACAAGCTTTGTACAACATAGAGGTTCCATACCACTCTATTGGACTCAAGATTTAAATAAATTACCTACTCCACCTATTGAAGTGAATCTTTCTGACCCTTTTTATAGAAGCTCGGCAGCGCACTTTAATAGTCTTCTTCAAAGGCATGGGTCTCCAGTTATTATTTTGAATTTAATCAAGACGAAAGAAAAACAACCCCGGGAACTGAAATTGAATCTGCATTTCTTTAATTGTATCAAGTACTTGAATCAGTTTTTGGACGGAAAGGATATTTTACAGTATAATTCGTTTGATATGTCTAAGCACTCCAAAAAAAACTTGGATGTAATTATACCACTACAGTGTTTCGCTACTGAAGCAATTTCTCAAGTGGGGTTTTTTCATAATGGCACTAGCTTGCAGAATACCAAATTACAAAAAGGAGTAATTAGAACGAATTGTATTGACTGTCTTGACCGAACCAACGCTGCACAGTTTATTATCTGTAAGGAAGCTTTGTCACATCAACTAACAAGTCTAGGAATCAAATCAGAGTCAACGAATCTTGATTATGATTCCGATATAGTCAATATTTTGACGGAGATTTTTCATGACCATGGTGATACAATTGCAGTTCAATATGGGGGCTCGAATTTAGTGAATACTATGGACTCCTACAGAAGAATAAACCAATGGTCTTCTCATGCAAGAGATATTTTGAATAGTATAAAAAGAATATATTCCAACTCATTCATGGACCAAATAAGACAAGAAGCTATAAATTTATTCTTGGGTAATTACGAATATTCTCCTGATAGGCCCAAACTTTGGGAATTACAGAATGATTTCTACTTACACAACGAGATTCTGATTCTGGATATTAGGCTAAAACGAAGTTACACGCATTGGTACAATGAAAAGTTTTTGTCTTTACTGAGATTTGACTTGTGTCGATTAGGACCTATACTTAATTCTGATTACTTGGAGCTAGGGATTCCCTATAAATTGGGACCTTTTCCTGATTATAATGGCAATTGGTTTAACGAATGTTATGTAACCCGAAAATTTCAGTCCCTTCAGGATCTATTCGAATATAATATGAATTCTAATACACGCTATTTCCCTTCAAGTGTTGGTGGCGATGGCGTCAATACTTTCGATTACAGCCCTTTTAAATCTAGGAAACATTTGTCGCCTAATAGTAATGGTGATATGAATATCGATAACCCATGTATAAAAGCAAGTGATCAGTCTGAAAATAAAGAGGAATCTGCTACTTCTAATCATATTCTTCGTGGTAGGGACCATAACTTTAAACGAAACCGATTTAAATATTTGTCTCCGCTTATGTTATCTAATGGATATCAACCGACAAAAGAATTACAGGCTAATTTTGATTTGTCTTCAAATTTTAACAGTACCAACAACAAAATATTAATAGGACATTCAGATGGATTTTCCCGAGGTAATAGAAAAAAAAAAAATTACCTTAATATGAAGCCCCCAGGTTTCGATGAAACGTTGGAAAAAAAAATAAAGGATCCATACAACTTAGCTTCTTCGCTAAAAAAAAATAATTTAGAATATCACAAATACGTTAATTCCTTTAGATTACTACAGCAGTTGCCATTGAAGCGTCCCAAGAAACCACCATTGCTATCTACTGTTTCCGCAGACAACAAACAAATCTACAGGAACTATAGCAGCGACCTAAATGTATTATTAGATCGCTCAAGGGTTAAGGAACGTAACACACCTTTTGCCAAGTCAATTCAGTCATTACACCCGAATAGAGGCATATCTGAAACCTTCAAAACAAGTGATAATTATTTTAAGTAGGTTCTGAGTAGAGTGAGTGCCATAGAAATACAAGTTGCTTGAAAACTTTGTTCAAAAAAATCAAGAAAAGTGTAGTGTAATCCTAAAAATACAGCAGCATTCCAAAATATATATATATATATGTATGTAAATAGATAAATTTGAAAAGCAACAAAAGTAAAGCATTCGAAGGTAATTTGTAAAAAACAGTAAGCAAAGAATTCAAACTTAATTTTACATTAATCAAGAGACACAGCTTAAAAAGCGCAAATAATACACCAATATTCATTACAAAAATTAAAAAGCCAACAGAAAATTACTTTACCTTGCCCCAATTTTGAAATTGAATAATTTAAAATTTGATTTTGTTCATAATAAATAAGAAATAATCTAAAATAATTTAAAATAATTTGAATAGTAAACAAACAAAATAAAATAAAATAAAATAAAATAAAATAATAATAATAATAATAATAATAATAATAATAATAATAATAATAATAATAATAATAAATAATAAATAATAAATAATAAATAATAAAAAAGAATAAATAATAAATAATAAATAATAAATAATAAATAATAAATAATTTAATGAATAAATTAAATCTAGTTCGAAGATTATTGTTTAAAGTAAAATAAACTCGACACAATGATTTAATAATAAAAAAAAAAAATTAGTAAAATCTAAGGCAGACTGATACATTCATTTTATTAAAATATTTTAATCAGTTAAATAGAATTTCTCAAAGAAGGAAATACCTGTCTAAAAAAAAAAAAAAAAATTGTAGATAGTAAAAAAATTCTGTCTAGTAAAATTTTTCGGAATTTTGCTGAGATCTTACTCATTTCTCAGGTAAAAAAATGAATTCTCTTCCATCAATAAGAAAAACCTGATGCACCAATTGTACAATAAAAAAAGTTTTTTTCTTTTTGGGAATTTCACTAGAAAAAATTTTAGCATCATTTCTTTCTCTAATCTTTTTCTCTAAATACGAAATTATATTTGTATGTATTTCGATAAGATTTTCTGATGATCTCAAAAAAATTTCTTTCATCTAAAAGTAGACGACTCTTATAATGTTGAATTCCAGATGTCAAACATTGTAAATCTTCATCTATGCTTCTTTGCGAATGTATCATTTTGGCGGTATAGTCGCTAGTGTCATTGTTTTCCAGCGCTCTGAATAATTTGTCCTGCATGAAAATATAGTAAATAAGTTACTTGAAGATAATGCTCGAAGTGTCTACCGACTGATGCTACATTTTAGGACAGCAGGTTACAACGGTTGTGGTATTCAATATTCGCCCTTCTACGATAATCGAATTGCCGTTGGTGCGTCAGCGAATTATGGTTTGGTTGGAAATGGCCGCTTGTATGATTTGAGTATTGAAGGAAATGGTCAAATTAGGAGTCAAACGGCATGGGATACACAAGATAGTATATTCGACGTATGCTGGAGTGAACTTCATGAAAATCATGTTGCAGCAGCTTGTGGTGATGGTTCGATTAAACTTTTTGATTTGACTGTTCCAAAATTTCCCGTGATGAACTTCAAAGAACATCAAAAAGAAGCATTTTCGATTAGCTGGAACCAAGTTGATAAATCAAATTTTATCAGCTCTTCTTGGGATGGTACTATTAAAGTATGGGATCCGAATCGAAAATTTTCTATCAGAACAATGGACCCAATCGTTGGTCTGGTCAATAACACAGAAACTTTAATGAGAGATCCCCAAAAAGCACACATGGTATCCCTGAACATGCCTTCTCAGCTGCCTAATACTAGCAACTGTATCTATAATGCAGTTTATTCACCACATTCACCCGCAATTGTCGTAAGTTGCAATGGGTCATCAAAAATTCAAGTTTGGGATATTAGAATACCTCAGTCGCTTCAATTTGAGTTCACTGCACATGGAGGATTGGAGGCTTTAAGCTGTGATTGGAACAAATACAGACCTCTGATAATAGCTTCTGCTGGAACGGATAAAAGTATAAGAATATGGGATTTGCGTACAGTCTCGAAACTTGATAGGCAAAGTTCATATATACCTTTTCCAGCATATAAATCTAGAGGGCCCCCTCCCCTCAATGAATTACTTGGCCATGAATTTGCTATCAGGAAGGTTGTGTGGTCGCCACATGAACCTGCAGAATTGTTGAGTGCTTCCTATGATATGACCTGTAGAGTTTGGACGGACAGATCACAAGATCAAAGGGTGCCGGATTTGCTTCCCGGAGGTTGTAGAAATATTATGAATATGCATAAAGAGTTTGCTACTTCTTGTGATTATAGTTTATGGGGACAGCCTGGGTGGGCCGCCTCCACTGGATGGGACGAAATGGTATATGTATGGAACACTAGAGGCTAATACGATGAGATCTTTTATGCACGTGATGTTATTTATATTATTACTGTATGAGGAAAAGTAGTTTAAGCCAAAAGAGTTATTTCGGACCTGACCATAGTAAATAAACGAAAACCGCTTATCAATATAAAAGACATTTAGGAACAAGTTAAAGGATCTATGTCTGTAGTTGCTTTACGCAAAAGATTCATACTAGATGACGCAAAACTTAGTTCTTTTTAACTTAGAATACACATACTTGGTTAATACAGTACCGTCATCGATATTCAGTACATCCAATAAGATATGGAAGGCCTATGATTTGTGTGACTCTATTGGGACTAATGTTTGTCAAATAATGGATAACTTTGATTCAATTAGCAGGACTGCTCAAGCTTTATCACAAAGTCGACAAAATTTCGTTAATGTTCTGCGTCCTTTTGCGGACAACAGTAATATGAGCGTCGCCATCAATGGCATAGATGATTATGTGGTGAAAGCAAGAAATAGTATTTTAAAAAGTTATCAACGCGTTTTATTTAAAAGAATAAAAATAGCTGATTTCGAGCTAAACGCAATAAAACATAAAAAACAATTTTTGAAAGATTTGATCGCTTTGTCTGGAAAGTACAAAACAGAGATTGCTATTAGTGACTTTGACACAGACTTCAAGTTCTTCGGCCAATACACAAATTATTACTACATTTATATTCTAGGTAGCCACGACAATGTGAATATAGCAGAATCAAAGTCAAGGCTTCTAATAGATGTAATATTGAATGAATTTTATGTGGATGCTCTTAATATAAGCTTATCCTCCATCCCGATGTTTGGAGGCGTTGAGCTCTCCAAGCTCAATGGGGTAGCGAGACTACTGAATGCCAATATTTATGTACCTGATTTGTTGCCAGAATTATTTAATTCTGGTGTAACTGCGGACACGGGTTACTTGCAGTTATATATATCTGCTAAAGGCATACGAGAAGTTGTTGCGGCGAAAATGATGTTGCAACAATTGTTAAGTAAAATAAATAATGATGAGAGTAACCTTGTTTCTAAGGCGCTATATTTGTCGAAATTGAAATTGGATTACTTAACACTATACAGACAACATGACTTGCTGGATTTGATGTTCAAATATGGGACATTTGTGCAATTTCCATCGTTAGGAGAAAATGATGACTTGAGAATTTTAGTACAGGGGAGAACAGAAACTTCTGTCCAGGAAACAATAAATGAAGTCATATCGCTAAGCACTCTGTATTATAAGACAAGTGTTAATTTCAAAGCTCCATCTTGTAACCATAGGATTGTATGTGTGTTAGAGGACATATTGCCTTTTTATAAATCGTGTGCAATTACCTACAACGAGTATGGTATAGAGATATGCGGAATAAACGAGGAGCTTAAGCAATTCTATAAAGTTCTACTGTTAAGAGGTTGTGATTTGCGAGAATCCATGCCGGCTTTCATAAGCTTGAAAGCTACCATGGAAATAGATAACGAACAAAAAGGTTTTGTTTGCGGAAAGAAAAATGGAAAGACCCTCAAAATTCTAAATCAATGTTCAAATGCTTCTATTATTAGATTTCATCCTTTAAGCGAGTTCTATTCTATTCTCGAACTTTGTATTGTCATTGAAAATGATGCTGCAGTTGATGAATTTCTTCAGAGCATTACTTTGTTGGAGTTAGAACTACCTGCAGAATTAAAGTTTAATGTGCCCGATATTTTTCATAAATCAATTATTGGGAATGGAGGAATGATGATTCAATCAATTATGAAGAAGTATAACGTTTTCATCAAGTTTTTCAGTCATAAGTGTAAAAGGGACATCCCGGATCGTGATTTCAAAAATCAGAACAATGTTCTTGTAAAGTGTCCTAAAAAAAACGCTTCAAATTTACTCTGTGCAAAAAAGGAAATAGACATGTTATTTGGGTATTGCTTTTTGAATAACAAGCCCATATCTAATGGTGGAACTATTTACAATACTACATATTTTGAATTGTGGAAAAGTCACTATGTCTTAATGAAAAAAGGGCCAGTTGCATCGTTGATTAATAAGTTGGAAAATGATACCAACACATATATTCAATTCCCAGATTCCTTAGACACTTTTGGAGATGAAGATAAAATTATCATTGCAATCAAAGGCTCAGAAAATAGGTCGATGGTTTCTGCGCAGAGGTTGATGGCAATTCTTCCCACTAACTATCAGTTTAAAATCACGTATTGTCCTTCGAAATTTCATGACCAGATAAATTATAGCAACGAAGAATTTAGAGAGAAAATTTTACTTCCCTTTAGGGTTTTACTTGGTGTCGAAATTTTTATGAGAGATATTCTGAAGACACATCATGAAATTCTGTTAAGTTATTTACCCCATCATACAAAATGTATCGAAAAGGCTAAAGATAATATGACTCTTTACTTAAGAGAAAAAGGCTACTTGATTTTAGAAAAGCAAGAAGTCATTCATCATCATATAGTTGAAACTCCACAAAGCCATGAAATTTTAAGGCCTATAACCAATAGAATTGGGATAAGTGCTTCTAAAATTAGAGGTGTGAGCTCTCAGAATGTTAAAGGCAAGAAGCAAGTTGAAATTTGAATTTCACAAATGAATAGAGGCGTGTGAATACCATATATAGTACCTATAAATAAGAAAAAGGAGTAAAAAAAAAGTTCAGTAATTGAAATGGGCAATAGCGTATGGATAGGATTACCGAGCGAGTTTTTATGGCGAATGCCTTCCGGGGAAGCTACCCTCGCAGGACCACCATTTGTCAGCCCCTTTTGGTGCAGGGTTTATGAAATTAGCATGACCTTTTCCACGCCAGTTACCGTATCACTTGTATATTTCTCCTTAGTACATTACTTGAACAATTTCATTGAGTACAGACAAAAGAAAATGGCAAGCGTTGGGAAAAATAATCAAGATACTGGGAAGAAGAAGCCAATTCCATTCCCTATTGCCAAATACAAAGTGTTCAATTTAATTGTTTTTTTACACAACTGTTTTCTATGCGGCTATTCTATATGGACATTTTTGGGTGCTTTGTCCTCATTTTTTAAAGCCGACAACCTTGGAGAATCTTTGGTTTTAGACAGTCTGCTCGAGCGTCTTTTTCTCAAAATCTGTGACATTGAGAATGGTTTATTTAATAAAGATGTGTCACGAAGCTTACATTTTTACGGCTTCTGGTTTTATATTTCGAAGTTCTACGAGATAATCGATACAATCATAATTTTACTTAAAGGAAGAAAGGCGTCTTTATTACAGAGTTATCATCATGCAGGTGCAATAATGTGTATGTGGGCTGGTATGCGTTTTCAGTCGCCGCCTATATGGATATTTGTCTTTTTTAATTCTTTTGTTCATTCGATGATGTATTTCTATTTTGCATTGTCGAGTATAAACATAACAATGCCACTAACTTTCAAGAAATACTTAACAACTTTACAGATAGGACAATTTGTTATTGGTGGATCCTTAGCTTGTCTTCATGCTTTTATTTGGTACAAAACTTCTGATCTAGCAGAACCATGCAATTGTATTGCTTCCCCACATCAAGCTATGCCTTTGTTGATAAATGTAGCCTACTTGGCTCCTCTAACGGCCTTTTTTGCCGACTTCTTCCTTAAAAGCTATTCGACTAATAATCAGTCTAGAAAGTCTTGATTTTAATACATAATTTTGTCTTAACCCGAATAAAGTAGGAACTCAGCGTAAAATAATCCTTAGTGTCGTGCAGCTGTCATATTGTACCTGCATATCACTGTATATGTATCATGTGCATCTTTATCGTCAGAGCTCAGAGCCCTAGAAGCGCTGTCACTGTACTGCATGTGCTTCGTTGTTCTACAGAACAATTTCTTTTCAGTATACCACTCCGATTTTTCACTCTTAAAATTTTTACTTTAATTCAAAGCACAGAATAATGGCTCCAAAGGGTAAGAAGGTTGCAGCAGCTCCATTGGCTTCGAAGCCAACAAAGGAGAAGTCTTCAAAGAGTCCATTAATTGAATCACGTCCAAAAAGCTTTGGTATTGGACAGGATATTCAACCCAAGAGAAACTTGTCAAGATTTGTTAAATGGCCTATATACGTGAGACTTCAAAGACAGAAGAAGATATTGTCTTTGAGATTGAAAATTCCACCAGCCATTGCTCAATTTCAAAACACTTTAGATAAGAATACTGCTGCCCAAGCTTTCAAATTGTTTAACAAATACAGACCAGAAACAGCGACAGAAAAGAAAGAAAGGTTGACTAAGGAGGCTGCTGCTATTGCTGAAGGTAAGTCTGCAAAAGATGTTTCTCCTAAGCCGCTTTCTGTCAAGTACGGTTTGAATCATGTTGTGTCTTTGATCGAAAATAAAAAGGCTAAATTGGTATTAATAGCTAATGATGTTGATCCAATCGAACTTGTCATCTTTATTCCAGCCTTGTGTAAAAAATTGGGTGTACCTTTTGCAATCGTCAAAGGTAAAGCGAGATTGGGAACATTGGTTCACAAAAAGACATCATCTGTCGCTGCCTTGACTGAAGTCTCACCAGCAGATGAAGCTGAGTTGAGTAAATTGGTTTCTACAGTTAACCTTAACTTTGTCGAGAAATTTGATGAAGCAAGAAAGCATTGGGGTGGTGGTACAGTTGGCCCTAAGGCAACTGATAAGAGAGCTAAGAAGGCAAAGGCGATGGAACAAGATGTAACTATCAATGCTTAAGAGATCTATTGGGCTTTATAATATCTATATAGTGAATTTATTTTCATAAATAAATATATTTAGTTTCATCTAGCCTTTGGTGTTGTAGCGTTTAAATGTACTGTGTGTCCGGGTAATATTCTAATTTTTAGCCAAATTATTTGACCAATAGTGCACGGTCTTTTTTTCATCAAGCGACTGCCCTAAAGTATTCATCAAAATCGATTAAATAAATCACGGACGGCATCGTTTTTTATTTTCACTTTAAATCATTGTGGATATGTCATTTTTAAAGGAATTGGTAGAGAATGTTTTCCCAATTTCCTATGCTGAAGGAGTATGTGTCTTTCTTACTAGATTGAAAATGAATTTACGGAATAGTACTAACATAGAGTAGTCTGACGAGGAAGAGTCGAGTCTGCGAGAAGTAGCTGCCGGTGATGATGACAAGGAAGGCGATGAAGCTCTGGAAAATGAAGGAAATAATGAAGATGAAAATCTGAATGATGGTGGAGGTGATGAAGGAGTTGAAGGTGATGGTGATGGTGATGGTGAAGGTGATGGTGAAGGTGATGGTGAAGGTGATGAAGGTGAAGGTGACGATGAAGGTGAAGGTGATGAGGATGAAGATGAAGATGATGAGGATGAAGATGAATTAGTTGATCCTCTTGACACCATGCGGGATGAATGCAGTAAAACTCCAACTTGTACTCCTTATGTACATCATTTTGAGGAATGCGTTGAAAGAGTTCACAAAGAACAAAACGAGGAGGGTCATGAGGAAAAGCCATATAAAGAAGACTGTGTTGAAGAGTTCTTTCATTTACAACATTGTATCAACGACTGCGTGGCACCAAAATTATTCTATAAATTGAAGTGAACATATTCTTCGCGATTCTTGTCCACGGTAGTTACTCTTGTCTGTTGATTTCTAATCAGCGATTGCATATTGGTGGATTTCCCACTCCTTTAACTTTTCCTACAGGTTAGCATGGTAGTTACCTATGGTAAGACATGAAGTAGACTTGTTTAGCGTAATCAAATAGAAAAGTATACGGTTGATTCGACTTATTTCTTCTCAGATTTTAAAAAGAAAAGCCTATGTTCTAGGCAAGACTGCATAGGATCAATGTTTCTGTATTAATTGCAACACTGTCCATATCATTTATTTATTAATAGGCAATGATTATTACTTAAAGTGTCCTCTTTATTTTGCATCTATATATAATTCCTACGGACTTTCTCTTCGCGAGTAGAAATTTCTCGAACATCTCACGTTACGCTTGAAGAAGCAAGCTGAAGGAACAAAAAAAAAAAAGGGCGACTAAGAAGAGACTCTATAACTACCAAAAGCCCCGTGATGTTTCTATGATTTCTGCCCTAAGAGGAGCTACTGTGCCGTTTTGAATGTAGCAAACTCTGATGAAGCTTTTTTTTTATTATGAGCCCTGTACCTTCCTTTTCTGTATTCTTTGATCAGCACGATTTTCGAATTATAAAAGAAAAATGATTTTTCTCAAACTACGTAAAATAAAACTTTATCATTGAAACGAGATCATTTGTAACTGGTATTGAATACATTGAATCTGTCTATACTGGTGAACTTATTCCCTAGTTATTGAAAGAAGAAAAAATAAGAGGTAGTAGAACAATTGAATTGCCACCTATTTAGTCACGGTTAATATGTCTGCTGAACAAGTTAAAGAACAAGTAAAGGAGACAATCGAAGAAAGAGTCTACATTGGCAATGTTGACTACAGCGCCAATGAAGAAGAATTGAAACAATTCTTCGCGGGTTTTAACATGTAAGTATTCTTTTTTTTGTTTTATATTTTTCGGAAGATTGATACTAATAGAAATAAGTATTGACATTGATATTCCAAGTAAGACTTTCACTAGGGGAAAGAAGACTGTGAACAAACACTTAGGATTTGCATTTGTGCAGTTTGATAATAAAGAAATTGCGGATAAAGCAATTTCAGATTTTAATGGGAAGGAATTTAAAGGAAGAAAGATTTATGTTAAAAAAGCTGTTCCTCCTCCTACGGAAGAAGAGAAGCAGAAAAAGATTGAAAATTTCAAAGCCAAAAGAGCTGAACAGCAAGCTAAGAGGGCCGAAGAACAAGCTCAAGAGAAAAAGGATGGTGCGAAGAAGGCCAATGGTGAGAGTAAGAGTTCCAAGAACAAAAAGAGCGGAAACAAGAAGAAAGATGGGGCTTCAAACAGAAAGTCAGAGGCTAGCGATGAGAAGCCAAAACCGGAGGAGGAACGAAAAGCACCAGTGGGGAAGCCTTCTACGGACACTATTTTTATCACTAATTTGGATTATAAAGTGAACGTGAAAAGTTTGAACAGCCTTTTTAGTGATTTGAAGCCAAAGTGGATCCATGTGCCTTCGAGAAGACTTCCATTAAGAATCTTGAAGAAGCAGAAGAGCAAGGGTAGAACTGTATTTAATAAAGGCATCGCATTTGTCAAGTTTTCTAATGAGGACGCGCAGAAAGAAGCTATTTCCAAGTTCAATGGTAAGGAATTGAATGGCAGAGAAATCATTGTGGATGTTGCAATTGATGCAAGGATTTCAAAAGAGGAGGATGCTAACAGTGAAAATGAGAACAATGGAATCAATGAAGCCAATAAAAACAATGAAAACAATGAAAACAAGGAAAACAAGGAAAACAATGAGGAGAAGACAAAAGACAACTCCGCAAAATGAAGGAGCTTGGAAAGGTTACATCGAGTTGTTGCTTAAGTATATACTAAGTACTTAATAAGATGTACACAATGTAGCTATTGGAATTTCTTACTTTTTTTGAAAAAGAAAAAAGATTTTTTTAATGCAAATATATAACAACAATGTGGACTTTAAATGTGAAGTGCTTTTCTCAAAATAAATTCAAGTAGTTTCGGGAGGCTCCTGTCATGTTTATAACTCCAATGCTTGAGATAGAGCCTCTTAATATAAAATTAAACTTAAAAAAAAAAACAAAAAAAAATAAAATAAAAAGAAAGAGAAGGCCATCGAGATTCTACCTATTAATAATTAAAGTTTCTGGCAAGCATACTCAAATTTCCTGTCTAAAACAGAAAGTCAATGGACAGTGTGAGGATACGTTATCTTCTTTTCGAGGGTCTTATTCGAAGCCGTACGGTCTGTATATGAGTCTATATGAGTCAGCGATAAGCGGTGAGAGTTATATGTAGTATTGCGATACGCGGCGCAAATTTTCGCTATTATATATAATTATTGCTTCTCATTAGCGTACAGAAAAGAATTCGCATGATTCTAGATAGGTGTATGGAGTTTAATTTGAATACTTCGTGTCCTTGGTGGTACTTTGATGATTTTCTGGTGTGCTTTAGATACAGGTATCTCGATTTCGAGGTGCCTGCTGTTTCTTTAACGATAGCAGTAGTTGCGCTTATCCTACACTCGTTTTTTAAGAAGAGTGAACAAAATCACAAATTTGCTGACGAAGAGAGCAGACCTCTTTTGTCAAACAATACTTCTTACGGCTCTACCTTATCGAAAGATGAAAGGTCTTCAATTCCTATAAAAGAGCGTCATTTTGATTTGATGAGGTTGCCCAACGTTAATGACGACGGAACGCCACATGGTAAATCACTATTAGTATCAAGGAGCTTTTCTGATAGACTACGCTTCTGTTTGGAATATGTTCTTGTATTTTCTATGTTTTGTATTTCGATTTCCTCAATATTCATAGAGAGTTTCCGTTGTGAATGGAAGGGCTATAAGATTCCTATTGTGAAATCTCTATTTTGGGGTTTTCTATTTTCGTTGATCAATGTTCGTGTTATTCTGTACAAGATTAAAAATGATATGCCTGATCTTTGGAGCTATTCGACTGTGTTATATGGCATAAATTTCTTGACTAGTATTTGTACTTTCAGATCTTCAACGATTGGCAGCGTGAAAACTTCAACTATAAAGCACTATTATAGTTATCTGTTTTTGATAGCATCTGCGTTGTTAGCTTTGAATCTCACTTCTTCAGTGGGAGATAAGCCTATCACTCTTTATTTTACGAATGATGGCCTTCAGCCCTCCCCTGAAAGGCAGACAAGTATTTTAAAATTTTATACTTATGCATGGCTTGACAAGATGATTTTCGGAGCTTACAAATCACCACTTTTAATGAAGGATATTTGGGGATTGAGGGAAGATGACTTAGCATACAATGTTATGAGAGCCTTCGAAAGCTATAAATCAACTTTGAATTTTAGTCTAAAACTTTTCTCGTTTTTCAAATTTTATTTAGTTTTGCAAGCGATTTGGGCAATTTTGGAGGCTCTCATTGCTTTCGTGCCTTCCTTATTATTGATGAAAATTTTGCAATATATCGAAGATCCCAATATAATGACCAACAATTTGGCTTGGACTATAGTTATATTGATACCTGTGGTAAAAATAATTGAGGCTACCACTAGTGGATGTTGCTTGTTCATTGGAAGACGTATCTGTACTAGAATGAGAGCAATCCTTGTAAGCGAGGTATATGGTAAAGCATTGAGAAGAAAGGTTACGGTGTCGAAGCAAGGGAAGTCTTCTAAACATGTAGATGACACAACCTCTAAAAGAGAGAATAAGGAAGCAAAGAGTGAAGGTGAAGGTGAAAAGAAAACTGCGGAGTTGGGTGCGATTATTAATTTAATGTCTATTGACACTTATAAGGTTTCGGAAATTTGTGGCTATTTGCATTATTTCCTTCAAGCAGTTTTAATGCTTGTTGTCAGTATAATTCTATTGTACAAATTACTAGGTTGGAGTGCTTTAGTTGGTGCCGCTTCTGTTGTTGTACTTTTTCCGGTGAATTATTATGTTGTTTCTTTGCTAGGTAAATATCTGGAGATGGTTTTGAAAGTGACAGATGAGCGTGTTCAATCTTTGAATGAAATTTTTCTGGGTATCAGGATAATCAAATATTTTGCATGGGAAGAAAGGTTTTATGAAAAAGTCATGAAAATCAGATCTAATGAACTTGAAAAGTTAAGAATCAAGATGGCTGTGTGGGCGTCAACTGCCTTTGTGTGGTACGTAACGCCGACAATAGTTACCATGACATCTTTCTATTGTTATTCTATGATTCAAGGAAAGGACTTGACGGCTTCAGTAGCATTTACGGCTTTATCTTTGTTTACGTTGTTGAGAACTCCGTTAGAACTGTTAGCTGGTATGACGTCTTACGTTATTCAATGTAAAGTCTCTCTTGATCGAGTTAGTAGTTTTCTTGATGAGGAAGAAACTTCGAAGTACAATCAACTTATCCAAGACACAAACACTGTTAGGCCATACATTGGGTTTAAGGATGCCACTTTTTCATGGGAAAAAGACTCAGAGGATGATTTTAAGTTGAGAGATATGAACGTAAAGTTTGAGCCAAACTCATTAAATGTTATAGTGGGCCCCACAGGTTCTGGGAAGTCGTCATTTATCTTAGCTTTGTTAGGTGAGATGGAATGTTTAGATGGTCAAGTGTTTTTGCCGGGCGTGTTTCCAAGATACGAGTTAGACGTCGATCCTAATACCGGTCTAACGGAGTCTGTTGCCTATTGTGCTCAATCGCCCTGGCTATTAAATGATACAATACGGAATAACATTTTATTTGGTTCACCTTTTGTTCAACATAAGTATGATGCAGTAATTGATGCATGTGGATTGAGGCGTGATCTACAAATTTTGGGGGCCGGTGATGCCACTGAAATTGGTGAAAAAGGAATTACGTTATCTGGTGGTCAAAAGCAACGTGTCTCGATAGCTCGTGCTTTGTATTCAAACTCAAGGCATGTTCTCTTAGATGATTGTTTGTCTGCTGTGGACTCGCATACTGCGCTATGGATTTATGAAAATTGTATATGTGGCCCTCTCATGGCAGGACGCACCTGTATTCTAGTGTCGCATAACGTTGCGTTGACAGTGCAGAATGCTTCTTTTATTGTAATTATGGATAATGGGAGAATAAAGTCACAGGGTACTCCTGAAGAGCTATTTGCTTCTGGTCACTTGGGCGGTGATCAACTCATAGCATCTTCGATAGGTAGCTCGCGTGTTTCATCAACTTCTAAATTAAAAGGACTAGACAGTAAAAATGAAGAGATGAAAGCTGATGTATCCGCTATTGACTCGAAATTGAAGGCCATAACGGGGCTGGAAGAAGTTGACAAAAAGACAAGTGGTAAGCTTGTCGAAGAGGAGAGTAAAGCCGAAGGTGCACTCTCGTTTGAGGTTTTCAAGTCGTATATCAAATCATTCGGTGGTAAGTGGGTCTGGATATTACTTTTGTTTGTTTATTTCTTCACTGAAGGGGTTCATATTCTCCAGAATTGGTGGTTAAGGGAGTGGTCCTTGAGAAGCGAGGTTAACGAAAGTACCACTATGTTCGCTACTTCGTTCACAAAATCGTTGCCTAATATAGTATATGAAAGTAATTTCCTTCTGAAATTAGCCTTGAAATCATCGCTTTTTTATCAGCTAAAGACCTTGAGGGACTCCGTTCATTCATACAGCACGGATCATTCCGTAATGTTTTACCTCATTATCTATTCTGCCATTGGTATTTTCTATTCTGTCATTTCATGTCTTAGGTTGTTGGTAACTTTCGATATTGGTATCGTGGCTGCCAATGACATGTTCAAAAGGCTATTAAAATCTGTATTAGGTTCTAAAATGAGGTTTTTTGACCAGACGCCTTTAGGAAGAATAATGAATAGATTCTCTAAAGATGTCGAAGCCGTTGACCAAGAAATTTCATCTTACGGAGAAGCGGCCTTTATCAGCGTAGTTGAATGCCTCTCTTCATTGCTTCTTATTTCGGTTATCACTCCAGGGTTTTTAATTTTCGCTGTGATAATAGGCAGTTTATACTACTTTGTTGGCTTTTTTTATTTGACGTTGTCAAGAGAGTTGAAAAGGTATGAATCTATATCGAAGTCCCCTATCCATCAACATTTCTCAGAAACCTTGGTTGGTGTTGCAACGATTAGAGCTTTTGGTGTTGAACCGCGCTTCTTAAAGCAAAATCTTGATTTAGTGGACACGAATAATAGGCCTTTTTTCTATTTATGGGTTGCCAATAGATGGCTTGCTTTTCGTGCTGATCTCGTGGGTTCTTTTGTACTGCTCTTCGCAGGAATTATGATCTTGTTAGCGATAGGAAATATAGATGCTGGTTTGGCCGGTTTGTCTTTAACGAGTGCTATTGGCTTTTCCGAAAGTGCGCTATGGATTGTTAGGTTGTATTCGAATTTGGAAATGAATATGAATTCAGTCGAGAGAGTACAAGAGTACTATAGAATTGAGCAAGAACCACACCAGGCTGATTCACAGGCTGATTCGATGGTTATACCTGGGGACACATGGCCGCAAAATGGGGCTATTTCTGTAAGAAACTTATCTTTACGGTACTCGCCTGAATTGCCTTTAGTGATAAAGAATGTATCCTTTGATGTGCAGCCGAATCACAAGGTTGGTGTTGTTGGTCGTACAGGGGCTGGAAAATCGACTATTATTACAGCTTTCTTCAGGTTTGTGGAATATGAAGAAGGAAATGTATTGATAGATGGTCTTGATATATCAAAAATGGACTTGAAAAAATTGCGAAGCGCGATAACGATTATTCCGCAAGATCCAACATTATTCAGTGGTACTATAAGATCAAATTTAGATCCTTTCGATGCATACAGTGATTCGCAAATTTTTAAGGCTTTAGAAAGAGTGAATTTAATAAAGTCCCAGGGACACAATAATATTAACGCTAATACTAACACCGAAAATAAAAACAAATTTTTGAACCTCAAAAGTGAGGTTGCAGAGGGAGGAAGTAATTTGTCACAGGGACAACGACAATTGATGTGTTTAGCGAGATCTCTATTAAGAAGTCCCAAAGTAATTTTGCTTGATGAGGCCACAGCCTCCATTGACTATGAATCCGATGCCGTTATTCAAAAGACTATCAGAAAGGAATTCGGACATTCGACTATTTTAACAATCGCGCATAGGTTGCGCTCTATAATAGACTATGATAAAATTTTGGTTATGGAAGCTGGAAAGGTTGTGGAATATGATCATCCTTATAAGTTACTTTCTAACAATCATTCTTTATTTTACAGTATGTGTTCTAACACCGGAGAGTTAGATGTACTCTGTAGCCTTGCAAAGGATGCATACAAAGGTACTGAAATTTGATCTTCAATAGGACTATACTATGTTACCTAACTACTAGAGTTTTGAAACCATTATTGTCTCAGTTATAATATAGCTTTTAGTATTAATCTTGTCGGCGCCGTAAAAAGAAAATAGAAAAAATCTCGACTAAAAGTGTGCATGCATCATACTCTAGATATTGTGTTACCTTCAGAACTCTCTCGAGCATCTGCAGCTCTTTCAAGGAGGTGTCACTATCTTATCTAATCTTCTCACAAATTTTATAAAATCTCTATCCTGTAGCTTTTTCCTGATTACTTTTTTCAATTGCCGGTCATTTATATTCCGATAATCTCGAACAGGCTCGTGAGTGAGACTTTGTGCCCTTGCAGAGATTAACTCTGAATTTAGGTCACCTTTTTTTACCATATCTTTTATTGTAGAAGCTTTTTTTTGAGATTCCGAGCCCTCGTTAAGACCATGCGAATTAGGAATACACTTGATCAATTCTGGAGTAGGTTTGCATATAGCTGAATCAGGTCCAAAAGTATTTGAGATATTTTGCAGTAATTCAGTATGCGGCCCTTTAATACTTGACCTACAGTTTTCCGTATCCTTCGACAACGCCATAGGAATACTCTTAGTAGCAACGTCACAGGGACCATTTTTCTGGCAATATTCTCTCTCCAAAAATTCATTCTGGGCTGAAGAATTGTAATATGTTTTCTCATTTGATCCTGGCTTTGATTTGCTTGGCATGAGCCCACAAATATTTGGAGTCATCAAGTGGTTATCATACGTTCTTAGATGCTTTTTTTTTTCGTACAGATGTCTGGTACTGTTGCCTGCGGCTTCAAAAACACCGTAGGGATTATGTCCACGGAGAGGCATTAAATAGGACTCAGTGCTTTGTGTAGGAATAAACTTTTGTTTGATGAAGTTTGGACGGCTTTCACCTAACAATGAATTTGTGATATCATGACCATGTTGACTGCTGGGTTCGTTTAACATGTCTGTCCAGGAACGGTCTTCTGGGGCTATGCGTCCATTTAGAGAACCTTGGGAGCAACCAAATTCTCGAGGTGTCAAAATATATGGGTGCAATATGGTTCGGTTTTCTCTTTCAAATTGTGCCTTACTGTTATTGCAGTCATTAATTGGCATATGGACCAGGTCATTCAACTGCTGGGATGTAGAAGAAATATGGGGTTCGCTTACTTGAAAGGTTAGCTCTTTGAGGAACCCGCAGCACTTTTCATACTCCTCTTGGGTAGAGAAACTGACTTGAAATCTCTTCATTATTTCACCTTCGGGAGAGGTTTGCTTGAACCCGAGTGATGGTGATTTTGCTAACCATGACACAAAATCTTTATTCTCCTGATGTATATATATCTGATCCTATTGTTGAGTTAGCATTCGTAAAAACATCAGCTGAAACATGTACATACCAATATTGTGCCTTTCCAGGTTATTGAGAAATAAGTGTTGCAATTGCTTTTCAGGTATTTGAAAATGTTCAAACATATATTTGATCTCTGGGGATAATGGAACCATCGGTTAGCTGTCAGGTTTTTAAGGTTGGCTTCTGTTTCTTTTTCTTTTTCGAGAGACCTAAGTTGTGAAAATTTTCTAACATGGAAGGTGGTTAATTGAGACATGGATTTTAGATTTGGTGAAGAGTATTCAACGTTCACACCATTTATAAAGGGTCCGCGATTTGCTGCAAAAATCGAATTTTAAAAAAAACAAAAAAGAAAAAAAAAAAAAAAGAAAGTGAAAGTGAAAAATGAATGAGGCGTAATTAAATAATTAAGTAAAAGGGGTCTATCATTGATATCCGGACGTTGCAGTACGAAAGTCTAAAGTTTTGGAGAAGGGGAGTAGCACTCATTCAGAATTTTTCCAAATCCTTAGCAAGTTAAATTGCTTTTATCTATTCGTTAAACATTTTTTTCACATTTGTACTTCTGGACCTCCTCTCTTCAAATACCAGGGAGGAATACATTCAGTTGATATCAAAGTTCTACTGTATAGATATCATTTCATCAAATCCTGACAACTAATGCCCTCCCTTTAGCATTCCTGGTCAGATTCCGATGCTAATAACACATCCTGCATATACATAGATGCATTTTTCGGGAGGACAGGAATTGTAGTTTTACAAGATTCAAGATTAGAGTGTTCAAGGCTGACAAAACATATTAGAGATGCAATGTGGACAGGATTAGAGAGAGCTGAGGGGGCTTTAGTTAAGCATCTTAAAGGTGGCACATGGTCTCAGTATTTGGTCCAAAATTGGCCAAGCAGACTTATCACGGATATATTTTTTGTTCTATTTGTTCTCGTAGCTAGCTACCAGTTATTTTACTGGTCGGGAATTTATTTGGGCTTGTGGGAATACCACGCAAAAGATATCTTTCCCCCTGTGCCAGTCCACTGTGCACATGTTTACGTTAGAATTAATTTAGCCAAAAGAGAACTGAGAGAGGCTTTGAATAATTATTATGTCTTTGTGAGAAAGTCGAAGTTTAACCCGTTTGCTGTTTCCAGAATAAAATCTACCGAGAGAACTTTGTTCCTTTGGAGAACGTTCATTAGGTATCATTTTGAGTTCGGACCTGAAGATTTTGAGGGAAATGAAAGCAGTGAATTGGGTTCTACAATATTACATTTGAAGGAGACAATCTTGAAAACCTTTACTACTTCAAAATTTTATTCTGACTTTCAAAGCAAGAAATTTTCATTGAACGATTTGGTATTATTTAACAACAAAAAAGAAGAATTGAATAGAAATGCAGACCTGAACTATCTCTGTCAATGTAATATCGAAACAGGCAATGTTATCGATTGTATAATATTAGTTTAATAAATCTTTTTCATTTACAAGAGCATACCTCTGTTGATTTCTTAGCTGTCATTTTCCTGAGATGGATAGACGCAAATCAAACGGAATTATCATGTGAATATAGCTCCGTGTCACCGTTAACAGAGTAATAGCTCGTTATCCTTTGTTCTATTACATCCCATAATAATCTTGTTTTTTCTAATGTGGATTGTAATGTCAAATCTTGTATTGTAGTCAGTGGACTTTCCTCTGGACCGCTATTTCGCGATTCGCTTTTCAATAGCAGGACAATATTTTCTTCATAACTTAAATTGGGGTCGTACGTAAGGTCATGTTCGCCATCAATCAGGCAAAGTTCTAAGTCCATTTTTTGGCTTCTACTGTTCAAGTCACTTACATCTAATTCAATATAATCAGAGCTTCTGTGAATATTCCCAACGTGGTTATTCCCATACTTATTGGTACAATCTAGATCAATATCCAATCCATACTTTGTTCTTCGTGTAAAATCTTCATCATCACGTAAATTTAAAATAGCATGATTTACTAATTTAAAACACTTATTCCGCATTGACAAATCGAACAAAGATTTCAATTCTTCTGGAAGATCATCTTGTTGATCTACTGGCTTCCTTGTGTCAAAGTTAAAGCATAACAAGCTCATCGTTATTTCTAAGTCTTGCAAAAGCTTGTTTGAATGTGTCACCTTGCTAATCAAGTTCTCCCTTACAAATGTAAGAATTTTGTCAAGAAATACTTTCTCCATCTGACTATCACTTTCATCATTTAATTTATGTGATCGAATCATTTCAATAACATTTAATCTCAATAAAGTGAAGTGAAGTAAATTATTTGAGTCTAAAACAGTTGGGAAATATTTTGTTATCTTCTTAATAGCATCGTCAATCATACCTTTTGAAATTAAAAACTTTATCTCTTTTCGTTGATTAATGGTAGAAAATTCGTTTACTATTTTGCTTTTTGTATTCGACTCGTTAATCGTAGACATCCAGGGTTGATTTTCATACTGAGGATTACCATGTCTCAAAACAATATCCCTTATTGCTTCGTCGCAACTGTTACTCGATCCATTCAAAAATTGAAGCAGAGAATTCGCTTGTCCCCTTAGTGAATGATGCTCTGTATGGTCACCAGTCAAGTCCACATTAATTTCTTTTGCGAAGCTTCTTGCTGCACATTCGAATCCCTCTTGCACAAGATAGGTTAGTATCGAAATATTAATTTTTTCTTTCGAAATGCCCCTTTCGTTTACACAAGAACCATAATCCATTCTTCGCACGTACAACTTAATATTATTCTATTTATTATTCTTGTAAGCTTCCCCCTTTTTTTTTTTTTTTTTTTTTTTTTTTTTTTTTTTTTTTTTTTTTTTTTTTTTTTTTTTTTTTTTTTTTGCCAAGTATCATAAGCGTATATTAGCATGATTTCTAAGCTGGTCGGCTTCAATTCCAGCTGATTCCTAAATCCGTTAGTTGTTGCCGATTAAAAAAAAGGAGCGAGCGGAAACAAATTTTAGTCAGTACTTACTAGAATTGAACTGTAATCCTCCATCCCCTCCTTAATTATACTCAAGAAATTCAAAAACTGCTCAATTAGTATCAGTTTGTAAGATTAAACTTTAGTAAACTAGCTCTTACCAATTTCCGTCTATGTTGAAAAACATGGTCCAAGTACCTTGTGTAACCTTTGGAATGCTCCAATTGTTCTCGTGATAGCCTTTTTTCTTGGTTAGAAAGCCCAGCAACTTTTTCCCGAAGCTGGCATATGCGAATGTCGAAATGATTTGTCTCTGCAGCAGCCTCTTCGTTTGAAGGATATTTCAACAAAGCCTTATAATCTAAAACTGTTAGTATATTCAAATAATTACAGTTGTTGTAGTACACACCATTTTGTAACCTCAGAACCTCTTCATTAAGTCTCTCAAAGGTGTTGACACTTTTAAGAAGCTCTTCATTTGAAAAGTCATTCTCATCTTTAACAATTATTTTCTCCTTAAAAACGTAATACACCATTTTATTATAAGTTTTTGAAACGATTTCTTTTTTTTCCACCAAAGAGTCTAGGCATTTAATCATAAGCGGCTTATTAACTCTATTATGAAGATTAAGAACCAAATCGGACACAGAATAAGGTCGGTATTGTTCTTTGAGGTAATCTTTAACTACTGTTTCAGCTTCTGACCCACACATGGTTTTTGAAGTACTCATAACTTAAAATTTCACTTGTCTGACTCTCAATTTTTTATTTGAAGCATTGTATATATGTATTACGTATACTGTCAAGTGGCTGCAAAATTTCTCACGAAAAAATACTTTAAATCTGTAATTTCTTCTAGTCTTTTAAGAAGACCAAGGAAACAGGATTATCATAGCTTAAAACATTTGACTTAAAATATTTGACTTTTGTACTTTACTTGAAGAGAAGAGCTAGCTTCTCAATAGGTACTACGCGTTTATGCGAAAAGTTGAAAACAAGACAACACACTTGATACTACATTTTGCCACGAGAAGAGACAGCACACTAGATTCATTGAAAATTGTTTACTTGAACAGCAACTTAGTTAAATGGAAGAGGTTCTTAACCTAATTAGAAAGTATATCTGTCTTATTATCTTAAAAAAATACAAAATAGACGATATTTCGACTGATCTGCGAATTAGAAGTTAAAAATAATCGCTCGTAAATATTTCGCTATTATTAATAGACCGTTTGCAATTAATTTCAAGTTGCCTTAGAGAAAAAACCTCAAGGACATTCAAGTTTTCATTTGAGTCCTACTTGAATGTATGGATGCATTAAAATGTATTGGAGTAGTCGGCTACACGTAATATCGCTAACATTTACCGAATAGAAGTCTGTTCTTATGAATAAATAGCCATTCTTAGACAAAACACCTAAAGGTTTCATAACTAACTTTAGTCTAAATTATCAAGATGAGGAAGAAGAAAATTAGGGACGTATCTGACGCTGCAGAATAATTTTATCATATGTACGTCTATATATATATATCCTTTTTTTTTTTTTTTTTTTTTTTTTTTTTTTTTTTTTTTTTTTTTTTTTTTTTTTTTTTTTTTTTTTTTTTTTTTTTTTTTTTTTTTTCATTTGAATTAATCATAGTAAGCTAACATTGATGTTTAATATATGTGGCCTCATAAAAAGGGCTTGGGAACAAACTTAACTTATGGAGTTAGTGGAAATGGAAATTTAGAACTAGGTAGAAATGATAGAAATGGCCCAAACCCTGTCGTCAATATAAAGTTTCCTAGGATAAGAAATGAAGGCTTAAATCTTCACGAAGTAAAACATTCATATGAGTGTTTAGCGGAAGGTGAGAATGTCTTGGCGGGATATAATAAGAGACTTCAATGTGGTTCTGATTTAATAAGTAGAGATCCCACTAATACAAAAGGCATTCTTAAGAACTCGGCTTATGTTCCCGAAGAAATTGTCCGATCCTTTTTAGTAGAATCGAATTCTTTGATGTCCCCTGAAGTCTTTGATCCTACTTTTGGAGAATTGTTTACTATGATCTACTTCAAATCAAGTAGAAAAAAGGTTGTTACACCTGCCTTAGCATACGTTACAAATGAAAATATTTTGAACGTGTCGGTTTTCAAGAAACAATCTAGGGAAATGCGCACAAGTAGCCTTGAAAGCAATATGGAGCATCGTACTTTAACGCCTCGTCTTTCTCAACCTTTCCAAGCCTCCTTCTCCCAACCAATAAAACAGGTAGTATCTAGTTTCAACAGCAATTTGCAAAATAGTACACACGTATATTTGTTGGTGAGAACCGATTACCAGGTATACATATTGGATTGCCGTAGTCAACATATCGATAAGAATAATACGAATGTCGAATTAAATGTTTTGGTTGAAATTAATTCTAATATGCACTTAGGGATAAACTTTGCTGACGCTAGTTTTGATAAAAATAATTGCCGCAGAATTGTGATAGTTGACATCAAGGGAAACGTGGGAATATGGGAATTTTTAGCTAAAGATTCGGAAGCTTTCTTGAAAAAGGTTCCGCTAAATTCTCAACTAGATTATAAGCTACTGATTGGAGAGGTTAATGAGTTATCAAGTTGGAAGAAAATCGTCACTGGAAGTCAATCGGGACAATATTTTGTCTGTTCAAGGACATCCTTGGTATTTCTTGACATATCGAAAGACATTAAAAAACATGACATAGTATCTGCAAAGTCTTGGTCGAGAATTCTTGATTTGTCGCATACCTTAAAACAATCCTACTTATTCCTTCTTACATCGAAGGAAATTATATGGATTGACACATCGAGTGGTGTAAAAAGACTCTTATCATGGAAGCATTATCTTGATGACAGAAACCCTTCGTGGAAAATAGCAGTTAAAAGCTTGAAAGATGGTAATCATATTATATGTTTAGTATATTCTAGAGTTTCTCCGATAATATTTGTTTACAATTTCGGAATTATCGATAATAAGCCATGCAGCTTGAAAGACCCTTACTTTATAAGAAGCGGAAATACTTTAAACAACCTCGAAAATGACTCCTTGGGACAAGTTTCTTTGATGGATTTGAGTGAGGAGTTATATGACTCACAAAGCCTGGAGTTGCAAAGAAGGTTGTATATCTTGTTCGAGCTCACAACAGGCTCAAGCCTAAGTTATCGCTTGTTTTCCGACGTCAAGGGACTCAATATGAAAATGGCCAAGAAAAATGGACATCTGACTTTAAGTAAATCGAGCGAGGTCTTTTCAAATACTCATAAGGCCACATATTTTAATTTATTCACCAAGAAGGAATTCGAACCTATTGCAGAAAGTCTAAGATGTCCCAATGGGCTAATCTTTAAGTTCGATCAAATTGATGAACTCGAAAAGTATGCACTAGAAATAAGCGAACTGATATCTACATTGAAAAAAGGACAGTTCACTGGTGTTAATGCTAAGATGGTTCACGGATACCACTCACTAGATTGCCTTATGGATTATGTACCTGTCCCGAGAGAAAACATTGAAGAGTTCGGCCACATGTTGGAGGAACTTTTCAAATACAACATTGGTAATCTCAAACTTAAGAACTTCATGGCAACGTCTGTGCTCAGTTATAATAGACTTTTTGAGAGTGATGATCTATCAAAATCCATACCTTATAAAAATACAGAAGTAACACCTATATCGCTATATTCTTCGTTTAGGGACCTTTCTCTTGATACATTTCGTATGCCGCTCGATTCAGAGTCATTGTGGAGCAAAATTTCTATTCTACTTTCACTAAGTCTTATAAAAATAGATCTTTTTGAACAAAGAAATCTTTTTGTCGATCAGTACGAAAATATTCTGAAAGAAACCTCGTCAAGAGTTCTAGCGGTTACGGACAAATGGGAGACTGATTATAATGAACCAGAAAACATTGAAACTTCAATGACACAGGAGTTGCCTAACGATTTTGTCACTTCATCAATGCCTTCCATAAAGGTCACAAATAGCAATGGACAACGAGAAAAAACAAGGTATACTTCGCAGACGCCTGAAGAAAGACCAGAAGATAATCAAGTTGTTCTGATGTCTCAACCTGTGTCATCTTCTGAACTTACAATTGCACAGCATAGACAGAAAAGGTCACTAGATCGTTTTAATGAAAATCTGGCGACTGACATCAACAAAAATCGAATTCCATTCCTGCTAAATAGTGGTACTCGTAAGCCTAAAAAGAAAAAAAGACAAGGCGGATTTGCCTAGCATTCACAATTGTCATTCAAAATCCCATTTACTTATTAAGTCAAACCCATCTCGGTCTTTAGACGTAGGATAAATTTGGCTAATTGTTGTGGATCAACACCTTCATCAATTAACTTCACACATAATAGTAAAGTTGTAGGATCAATACTGTCCACCCCAACTAAATTTGCTAATTCAGAATAGCAGTTAGTACCTTGCGTCTTCTCTATAACTGATGAATTCAACATTAGCGCAGAACAATAAATTTACATAAACAACGCTTTATGTAAAACCAAAAAAAAAAAAAAAAAAAAAAAAAAAAAAAAAAAAAAAAAAAAAAAAAAAAAAAAAAAAAAAAAAAAAAAAAAAAATTTCGCACATTAAAGTACCAGTAATATCGTCTATGTAGATCTAATTTTAATAGATATCACTACGCATAATTTTCAAATCTCAAATCCCAACCAATTTTATCTCCCAATTTTGGAAGGGCTTCTGCTACGCTTTGAACATCCTTATCGCCTCTGCCGGAAAGATTAAGAACAATATTGTTATCCTTAGTCATGGTCTTAGCTAATTGCACGGCACCAAAGATTGCATGTGATGTTTCTAGCGCAGGGATTATTCCCTCGAATTCTGAAAGCCATCTGAAGCCTTGCAAAGCTTCAGCATTAGTTGCAGCTATAAAATCGGCACGACCACTAGTCTTCCAATAGGCTAGCTCCGGTCCTACCCCAGGATAATCTAATCCAGCAGAAACCGAATGCGTGTCACGAATTTGCCCGTCTTGATTCTGTAAAACGTAGGTTCGAACTCCATGAAAAACCCCAGGTATTCCAGCCGTCAATGTGGCAGAATGACGTTGAGTATCCAAACCATCACCTGCTGCCTCAACACCAAGAAGTTGGACATCTAAGTCTTTTTCGAAAGGACTAAATATTCCAGAGGAATTAGAACCTCCACCCACACAGGCGACAACCGCATTAGGTAACTTTCCGCTATTAAGTACTTTAAATTGTTCTTTCGTTTCTTGACCGATTATTGACTGAAAAGTTCTGACCAAGGTAGGGAAAGGATGGGGCCCAATAGCCGATCCTACCACATAATGGGTAGATTCCAAATTTGAAACCCAAAAACGAAAAGCTTCTGACGTTGCATCTCTCAAAGTTTTGGTTCCATTTTCAACAGCAACAACACTGGCACCAAGTATTTTCATCCTGAAAACATTCAATGCCTGGCGTCTTACATCTTCAGCTCCCATAAAGACGGTACAAGGCATTCCAAACTTAGCTGCGGCAGTCGCAGCTGCCACACCATGTTGGCCGGCACCGGTCTCTGCAATGATTCTTGATTTGCCTAATCTTCTTGCAAGAAGGACCTGAGCTAAAGAGTTGTTTATTTTATGCGAACCAGTATGGTTCAAATCTTCTCTTTTTAGCCAAATTTGAGCCCCCCCGGCAAACTGACTTAATCTCTCGGCTTTATGCAAAGATGAGGGTCTCCCAATATAGCTATAAAGAGACCGAAACTCATTCCAAAAATCAGGATCTGAAACACAAGATTCAAAACCTTTTTCCAACTGCACCAAGCATGTATGTAAAGCCTCTGGGACGTATTGACCACCAAAATCACCAAACCTTGGATTATATTTGTGTTCTTCCTCTGCTAAGTGAGAATCGAAGGCAAATTCCAAAGCTTTTCCCGGGGAACGTTTAGAAGCTGGAGGAGGGGTGACTTTGAAGTCTTCTCCTAAGATGGATCTCACGTAATTATAAGCTATTTCACCTCTTTTTCCTGGTTCAGAGTTGCCTATCACTGTCACTACCTTAGACCCAATGACTACACCGTCTGCAGATTCTCCGACCATTAAGAAATGCTCTCTAGTAGAAACACCGAATCCGACAGCGATAGGCTTGTCCTTCGCAAAATTTTTAACTCTCTTGCATAGCTCTCCTATGTCACTTGAAATACTCGTATTGGCACCAGTTGTACCCATCCTCGACACCACATAAATGAAAGAGTCTGCTATTTCTGTCATTGTCTTCATACGTTCATCAGATGTGACAGGCGCTACCAATGGAATGTAAGACATTCCAAATTTACTGCATAAGGACCTAAATTTGATAGCTTCTTCTGGGGGCAAGTCAACCACAATAAAGCCATTCGCACCAGATTCAGAAGAGTCCTTAATCATTTTCTCTTCACCATACTTCAATATAGGGTTATAATATCCCATCAAAAGTATTGGAACCGTAACACCTTCCGCCCTTGCCTTCGAGACTAATTCTAAACAACAGGACACCGTGATTCCATTTTCTAAAGCTATATTGTTAGCATACTGAATAGTAGGTCCATCAGCTATGGGATCAGTAAAGGGAACTCCTAACTCAATAATATCGACACCGGCATTTTGCATTCCTTTTAGGACGGAAACTGTATCTTCTATTGTAGGAAAACCGGCTGTTATAAAGTTAATCAAAGCATTGCGGCCTTCCTTTTTACATCTCTCGAATGTCTCTCTTAGTGCTAAAGACATATTACAATATTCAAGTTGGATTTTTTTACCAGGACTTCATCTAAGTTAATATGCGTCTACTAGATGAGTCAGTTCAGGGTAACCTAATATTTAGCACATAACAAAGTTTGGCAATCTATAAACAAAGAGAACACATAAAAAAAGGCTTGAAAGAGGAAGCGATGCATTACTATTCTATACTACTATCTAAATTTCTTTGCTTGCTTTAACATGTATCGGTTATCTTAATCCTGAACAGAAATAAGACAACTCTGCATCCGACACTTACTTATTGCTCGGCTCAGTTTTTAAAGACTGATTTCCATCATACCCTTTCATAGAGGCGTCCAAACCTAACTCATGGTGTTGAGATAACACCTCTACCTCACGACCCAACTGAACTTGCGAAAAATTGATAACTGGCAAAAATTTATTGTAGTGTATGCAGTAATCTTTTATCAGTGATTGTATTGCTTGTAATCTCAGTATTATCACATTGTAATAATCTTGCTGGTTTGTATTGTTAGGGATCGTAGCTAGAGCTTTCAAAAAAGCTGACATATCATTTCTTAAAATGCTAATTTCGACCTTAAGATTTTCTAGTTCATTGAGAACGTAGTTAGCATCAACGTCACCCAGGGTAACATCATTAATGTTGACTACATTAGGTAACTTTTCGTGACCATTCGTAACATTCATATCAATTTTTCATTTCAATATTTTTTTGCCTTACAGCGACATCTAATATTGGATCTATATTTAAGCAATAGATTACACAAAGATAAACATTTAACAAAATCTACTTAAGGTTAGTCGTTCTCTCACGACAATGTTACTCCCATTAACCTTCCAGTTGGTATTAAATTCCAGAATGAATTCTTGATATGTATAACCTTTGGGCAAATAATTTTCTTCAAAGTCTTTCAAACTAAAATTAAAATAAGATTTGGTAAAAGATTTTATCATTACATTCATAATATGAAATAAGCCAAATTTCATCACCGCAGAAACGGCATGATCGATTTCATTGTTGTACAATTTGATCCAGCTAAAGTAGTCATTTGTAGCCCACGATCTCAAAATATGAAATATTTTATCATCATCTAAATGATGCTTAAAATAAAGCCGAAAAGAAATAGCGTTTGCTTTATTAAAGTGAGCTGTATGCAACACAAGCAAAATCGAAATATCTTTTAACTCTAAATCTGATAAGCTACTTATATTGCCCGGTTTTAATAAAAAATTTATACTGGGAATATAAGTTTGGTAATGTCCAATGCAGGCAGAAAACCGAACAGAAAACAAAAATACCTTCTTTGAAAAATCATCCATTTCGTAACATATCATGGCCTCTCTCAACTTTCTTAAAGCAGTCAAAATTGAGTCCAAAGAAGGTGTTTCCAGAGGAAGGCTACCATTTGTCACTGAAAAATCGTTTTGCTCCGCAATCTTCATGAAATCATCGCGCAACTTTGATGTCTTATTCTTACTTGTGTATCTCAGAAATAGCGCTAATATATGCTTAAAATATTCCTGGCGATCTTCCGCACTTTCCTGTAGTTTAGATCCTCCACCTCTACTGACAAAGCCATATGTATCCAAGCTTTCTTTCCACAGATCCTTTCGTCTAAACCTAGCCACTCTCAGCTTCAATATATCTTCCTCATCTTTGCTTGGTTTAATATTTGGTCTCGACAAATTTGTGGTACTTGTCTTCAAGCTACTAGTAATAAAATGCTTCTTTGTGTCCTCCTCATTTCCACTCGAATACTTCCAGTTATTGCATTTCCGGTGACCTTCGTTGGATTTATTTTGCAGCATAGATCCACATACGACAATTCAGCTTGATTTGACCTCTACAGCCATTAGCCTGACCCAAATAATCTCCACAAAAGTGAATGCATTAATCAGATATAAATTAATTTTCTAAAAAAAAAAAAAAAAAAAAAAAAAATTATATATCTATATATGTGATATAGAAATTGGATTCTTCACTTTCAAGTCAGTGTATGCAGACAGTAGAAATGAAACTAACGAAGTACTCTTAATTCACACAGTCATTTTTACTACTCTAGAACTTCTTTTGAGGTTTCTAATCAAAAACATAGCTAAGAACAACGAGAATACACTAAAAAGTATAGTGATCTGAAATATCGAATTGTAGCAAAACTTTCCCTTTAAACATAAGACTATACCTGAATCCTTTGTCTTTGAAGAATTCGAGTCAAATATTTTTCCAAATAAAGTAGTCAAAATAAAACTGGGAATGAAAGGTGCTAAACAAATTATGCCCCAATTAAAAGTAAAGTCCTCCATTCCAAATAAATCACCAACAATAATCGGCATTATGCAAAAAGTAAAACCGTAGAAAGCGCCCACAAGCAAGGACTCGATTATTAGGGTGGAATAAGAGTCTACAAGAATACCTATTATTTGGGTTACCACCGAACCTATGGTAGGTACAAGTAAAAGCCAAATTCTCGCCATCCCTCCCGAACGCGATATTATATCGCCGCATACCCCTGCTACAATTCTTCCGCAAAAATTGGAGACCGAGAGTAAGGCAACCTGCACTTGTTGATTCTGTTGGATCGAGACGTCGATATTCGATATTATTTCTATATTCCCATCATGCAAATTCTTCATTACTAAAGCCTTCGTCATGTATCCAACCGAATAGATATACATTTGACCGATGGACGCTAAAGATCCCGTTATTAAAAAAACTAACCAAAAGTTCAAAGACTTGAACACATGTTCGCCAGATTCAACTATTCTGTCACCAGCAAAACTATCAGGTAAACTAGAAGACTTCCTTAAATCAGCTTGCTTGACACTAACCATTTCAATACCTTCGACTAAATTGTGCTGGCGAAATGTTTTACGTTTTGTAGCTTCTTTATCGCAAAGTATAAAGCTGGGAGCACAGATTGCTAGGATAAAGACCATCGAAAAGATTAAGAAATTCAAGAATCTCGATATCTGACCAGGAAAAAATAAAGACGCGACCATTGAATAGAAGAACGCACTTAAACCATATAATGCTAGAGGCAAAGAAGTTGCTATTCCTCTTATACCCGGAAAGCTAATTGCACAGCATTTCAAGCTAGAAAAGCTTACTAACGTCGAACCCATTCCTATTAGATATAAGAAAGTTCCTGATAAGAGCACACTAGAATAACTTAGATCAAATTGAACCTTAAGACCATAATATGCACCTATAATTGAAGCTCCCCCCAAGAGTAATGCACCCGAATATCCCTTCTTATCCACAAGTACGCCCGAAAGCGGACTAGATAACGCCGTTCCTACCGTTCCACATAGTGCTATGGTACATGAGTCAGTCACGGTGTAACCTAAACGCTTCGCGATTTGGGGAATGTAAGAAGAATATAAATATAAGGTACCACATATTAAACCTGAGAAGGTACAAGAAAGCAAAACATAGATTCTTCTGAACGTCCTAGGAATCATAAATACACTTTTAAAATAATGATATTGTCATTTATTGTCAAATACACCACCGTAAATAAAACAGTGCTCGATCATTTTCAAATCACGATAAATTCTCGAGAGACTAAACAAAAAAAAAAAAAAAAAAAAAAAAAAAAAAAAAAAAAAAAAAAAAAAAAAAAAAAAAAAAAAAAAAAAAAAAAGGGGCGGTAGCATTTGGATTTTTTTTTGAATGTTTCTTATCGGTGGAGTAAAAGTAACAAGGAAAATACTACAGGTGATATGTATATCTAGAGCCCATCATGATTTGAGAATCGCCTTTTTCGGAAGTGACCATTTTAGTGCTCAAATATTGGATAAATTATTAGAATTTCACAACAATAACCAAGGTAAAATTTCTTCAATAGATATCATCACGAGAAGTGCCAAAAAAGGAGGACGAAATTTGGCAAAAACTATTGAAAATCAGTTGGGTGTCTTTTGTCAATCTCGCGGTTTGCCTACTTTTCGAGCGGACAGCGAAGAAGATATTATAGGCCTTTTGAGAAAAAAAAATTTCGACCTAGCATTAGCGGTATCTTATGGAAAGCTCATTCCATCAGAATTTATAAAAGCTATGAAATGCGGATCTTTGAATGTCCACCCTTCTTTACTACCTAAGTATCGAGGCTCTTCGCCTATACAGCATACACTAATTAATGATGATGACTTCACAGGTGTTACAATACAAACTCTCCACCCTTCAAAATTTGACAGGGGTGAAATAATAGAACAATCAAAACCAATTTACATAAAAGACAAAGAATATAATTTTGAATCCCTTCGACTGAGACTAGGCGAAATAGCTAGCGAAATGTTATTAAAAGTGATAAATTCAGGAAATTTTAAAAGGCCAACCGGTGTGCCTCATAATGTGCAAATTCCAATAGCAGCGCCGAGATTATTAAATTCTGCAAAAGAAATTCGTTGGGACGAATATTGCAGCCGAAAAATAAAATGCTTGAATAATGCCTTGGGTGAATTATATTCATTCAAACACTGTAAGCTTTATAAAAAAAAGAAAACTATCGACGAGCAGATGAAAGTTATTTTTAGTGATATTGCGGTAGAAGGCGAAGAAGTTTACGGATTGCGTGACGTTGGCGAGTTCAAGTTAGACCACTCCAGAGACAGGTTGTTAATCAAAACTTTGGATGGCGTAATTTCGGTTGGTAAATTGAAGTTTCAATATTGCAATGAGGAAAAGCCTAGTTTATTTATGAAAAAGCTAGAAAAGAGAGCGGGAAAAACCACTAACAAATTCATTCAGCATTTTAATAAATAGCTAAATTAATTTATAAAATTACTTGGCATCGCTTATTGTATTCTTCAACAACGACCCCTATCTTTTTATATAAAAAGGACTTACTTTCTTTATCTGTCACAGGAATAAAAGGTCCTTCCTTTGTTTTCAAGCTAACACTTATACCAGTATGTTCATTTGATATGGCTTTAATTTCCTCCAAAGGAATAACCCATTTTGAAAATAAAGAATTAATCTCCACCAAGATAAGCTTCTTAAATGTGACTATAATGGCAGTGCTTTCCCCTGGTAAAAGAAGATGAGCAACATATTTTTCGCTCATAAAGGTGCCACCGTCCATTGTTTTAAGCCAAAACTGCCCTTGAGCTTCACGCGGATCATATTTTCTAACAACACAATCGGGAGACACATGCCTAGGTAATCTCACCTTATCCAATCCCTCAGAATCGAATACTGATGTTGTGTTTCTTATACCTTCACTTACATTAGACGCTAAATCAAATATGCCAATCGCAGTTTTAGTTGGTAATCCTACCATGCCTTTTCCTAAGCCTTTAAAAAAACCGGCAGGTCCACTAATATTTCCCTGCTCAATGGGATTTCTAGCTATACCACTAAAACCAGATGAAAACGAATTAACAAATGAGTTGGCACCGGACCCGAAACCATAGAGTGCATCTTTAGGTTTGTTACGGCGTTGATTCAACCTGCGGCGCTCCTGGAAACCCTCATCTAGTGTAATAACAGATAATCCTTTGGCCAAGGAACCAGTAACTTTTGCTAATGAGTCTGATATTCCAAAAATTGATTTTTTCAAAAAGCTCAAGCCGCCTTTAGCAATTCCAATGCCCAATTCCTGCGGACGGTCATTCATGATGAATCCATTATATGGCTCATAAAAAATATCAAGTACACCTGATGCTAAATTATTAAATAGACCCACAGGGTTTCCTAAGAAGTCCGCAGATCCTAATATCTTGTGTAATTGGTAGAAAACAGATTGTCCATAATGTGTTTGAACAGATTGTAACAAAATTGGTAAAGGAATTCGAATGTTCTCTATAAATAAAGCATTAAGCTTAATTGGAGCGTCATTTATATTACCTATTGCCATTGTAAGCACATTTATTATGAACAGCAAAGTATTCTGAGACGACGTTCTTTCTTCTACGTTAACTCTTTCAGTTCGGACAAATGACAAATAAGATAATGTTGGTTGCAAATGTAACGCTTCAAAGTAGATATCTTCGCTTCCTGACACATTCATTGGCTGTGGCAATTCCATGTCATCATCACAAAGTTTGTCAACCGCCTTTTGGTTCCAAATTGCACCTGGGAAAGCTATGAAATCCAACAACGCAAATAAGAAATCTTCGTCAATTTCTATCGTCATTTCCTGCAACAAAACAGTAGCATATTTTATGAATAAGATACCATGCTCCTCATCTTTTACTTTGCAGATTGCACCAGAAAAAGATGGATGATTGGTCATTTCCTTAGCTGACTTAGGTATCACCGTGGGATACAAAATAAGAGGAAAAATACCTCCAAAAAGCTGATTGTCTATTTGTAGCCATTTCAATTTAACGCTGATATTTTGATAGATGTCTGATTCATTGTAACTTATTTCTATTCCTCTAATAGTGATGTAGCATAACTCTTGAAATCTAAGGTTTATCAAAGATATACCTACACCTTCTAGTTTAGTTGTAAATCTGGTATGGTAATTTTCATCATTTTCAGTAACCACAAAATTTGTTTGAGACGCTAACGTTGACAGAGTTCTGTTCTCCTTGAGCTTGTATAGACTTAATGATGGGTCATAGTTAGAAATAACCAAGGACTGAACAGGTCCTTCAGCAATAACATTCAAATCAACGATACTTTGTTCGGAATTATGTGTGGCAGGAAGTCGGAATGGCTTCAAGTTTCCTATTTCTGCTAAATTAATAGCCCTTTCTCTACCACGACCTCTGATAATCAACTCCTTTATTACAGCATTTGGGTAATCATAAGCATAAGGCATGACACTTTTTGGCGGTACTTTATAAAAAATCGGTTCATACCGTATATCTGTCTTGACGATTTCTCCACTATCATTAGTATTTGGATCGCGTTGATAGATATAGAACTCCTGATCGCTAAAGTTGCGAATAGAGAAAGGCCATCTGTTATTTGCATCTTCAACTTGAATGAAGATACTACTTCCCTCAAGCAACAAATTAACCTTAAGCAAGAATTGTCCTTCATCCTCTTTATATAATTTCAAATAGATCTGCCCAAGATCATCAATGCTAATTGGTGCAGACCAGGATTTCGAGGAATGTAGATATTTTATCCGTAAGTTCTTTTTTTCTTCGTTTCTAAGACCAAACAATGGAGTAAGAACGCCAGAAGGAACCACAATTTCCTCTCTGGCGCCATTCTCAACAAAGACTAGATCTTCCTCTAAGCGATTGAAAAACATGTATCTTGGAGTGACAGTTATCACATTTGTTAGTTTATACTTTCCCTCTCCTTCACCTACCGTTACACCCATGTTCATCTCCTTATAGTTCTTAGTAGTAGGTGCTTTGGCTTCTGAAACTCTTCCAAGAGCTTCGAAACTGACAGGCGATGTCCACAAAGAGTCATTGAGTTTCAACAAGGCCCTATTGTGTCTGTCACCATCTCTTTCAAATGAGAACATGCTAACTTTATTTGACGTACTGACTTTTGAACGAGGGTTTCCCTTCTCACTAACAATCAAATTTTGACCAGTTCTGTTTACAATAACATACGGACAGTAAATCAGAACCTTCAAACCGGAAAAGTTCTCAGCGTTCTTTGGATAATGTATTTTGAGTTTAAGAATTTGACCATTATCATGCTGTAAAGTCATAATTGATTCCCTCTTGAATTCGCTATTACCTATGGAGTTAATTATAGCAAACTCTGAGTAATTATAGCCAGGACAATTGGGTCTAATACTGAGTAAAAGAAGACTTTCTAAGCTGATAACATGGACGTACTTTTTCACGCCTTTGACGATTGAGCCACTCCAGTCACTTTTAGATTTTTTGTCATACAACCTGTACTCTAAATCAAATGGTAATAGATTTTCAATTTCTAACGGTGCCGATATTACTATTCGCATATGAGGATATATTTTAGCTAGCGGCTCATTGCTGTTATAGATGGCATTAGAATGAAAGTAGAACGAACTATTTCCATTAGCGGCAGCACACGAAAGAGGAATGCTATGCTCCAAGTATTGACGCCAGCTTAATGATTGCTCTGACCAGCAATAATCAGCTTCAATTTGTGGCCTTATTTTAAAGCTGGAAGAATAAACCAAATCAATAGGTAGGGCAATTAAAGTATTCGCACTGACACAAATTTCCCTTGTATCGTCACCATCCAAAAACTTGATAGCAAGGACAACGTCCGCATCATTCTGAAGAGTAATAGTTGACCTGAGCCAAATTTTCTTGACATTATTTTCTTGGAGTTTTATTTCACAAGAGAGACGATTATGAACTCCATTCATATCTGGATCCAAAAGAAACAACTCTTCACCTTCACTAGCCGAAGAGAGTCCTCTTACACTATTGTAGGGAGAACCTAGCAAACTCACACCAAGTGTGTTCTGCTCACTATCAGTATTTAGGTTTTCACGGACCTCCTTCCAATCTTGGAAAGACCAAGAAACCTCCGAATTATTTTTAATCCTCGTTAAGTTAGTCAGTTCCTCATTATCTATCCAGACTTCCAAGTCATAGCCTGTTTGATTCAATATTCTATATGGCTTTTCCTCTCCCCTTGGCTTCAATTCCTGTTCTGTAGTTATGAAAGAAAAAAGCTGAGATAAGAGAGCAATCGAATGAGACGACAATGTAACTTCTGCAATTTTTTTCGACACGAAATCGACACTCATAACTTCTCTAGGCGTCAAGGTCTTCGATGAGTAAACCGATAGTGGCCATGGCTCAATTAATGGTTCCCATGTCGACCTAGAGTAGTTGTATATGTTAACAAAAGACTCTAAATGAATTTCTGCATGAAGATCAGTAGACCAGTTTACTGCTCGAAGTTCAAAAGGCTTTACATGCATATCAAGCACAGGCAATTCTTGAACACCTCCTATCAAAACAAAACGTAGCCCTCCAAATGCAATATTCATCTCCTCCCCTTTGATGACAACCAGCAGCTCATTAATTCCTGTACTTCTTCTTTTACTTTTGTCCGAAGACATTGATTTAAATGATGTTGTGCATTGGGAAGCCTTCCTTGTAGGATTATCGGAATGACGTACATCTTGCAGTTCACTATCCTTATTATCACCGGACCATACCTTATTGTATAATTGGTTCGCTTTGTTGAGAATATTTAAAGCGAGTAAAATATCCCTGAGAGACAATCTCAACAACAAGGGCTCTATGGAGGCTTCAATATTAGTGATAAACGCACTGTTTGAAGTGCTCTCTGTCTTATGCGATAGCGAGACAGAAAAATCGTCAATAATTCTCAACCTCTTGTTGTCAAAATCGTCCATGGCACATAAAAACATACCAATGTTATTCGCAGCAAAAGATAAAATATTTTGACTCGAAATTGAAATAGCTCCTACTTTGAATACTACAGCCTCCGTAGTCTCTCTCGCCGAATCAGCAAGCAATATGATGGAAGGATTACTCATATTAACGGTGAAACAAATAGCCGTATTAGGTCCTGGATTAGAATCTGTTTCGTTATCATGGTAACTTCTTGAGATGCTAGCCTGGCTATCGAAATCACTGCATTCTTCTGTTTGTTCTTTAAAATTTGAATGTTGATCTCTATTTTTAAGGGCCACATCGAAGAAAGACTTCACTTCGAAAATATAATCAAGGGCTAAAATCATTTGTGGACTGTCCACCGAGAACATTATAAGGATTTGATTTCTTTCTGGAGTTTCTGAAGTAGAAATAGTCAACAAAAATTGACTACTGTCATTTTTAATCGGTGGTATGATTTCTCGAAACTTATTTTCGCTGCTTTTTCTTGAATCTCTAACGACAAATGACTTGACTTTGGTCGTGGAGTAAAACTTGCCATCCTCTGTCATGTCTAAGCTCGCTTCAAAATTATTGAGTGTAAACGATGTAAGCTTATTGTCTTGATAATTTCCAAGGCCGCTTGTATTATTATACAAGTTTAGAACGATTTCGGGAACTTGAAAACTGAAGAGAACTTTTCTCCTACTACTGCTCCTTTGTACTTCATTTTGGGCTGCTTTACGAACTTCGTAAGCGTCATTATCCCCACTTCCAATTCCACTTCCGCTTCCACTGCTGGCTACTGCATTGGCATTTGCAGCATTAAGAGCTACCTCATCTAAATTCTTCTCTCTAGAAGCAACATTAAGAACTCTGCTAACAGATCCTAAGAGATCCATTATATATTCTAGCTGTATCTCTGTAAGGTTTAGATATACACCAGGCATTTTCCCGTTAATTGTAAAAGAAGGAAGGTCTTCAACGTAATTCTCTAAATATTTGATATCGAAAGATATGTCCAAATCATTCAACATCTCTGAGGATTGCATTATATTATCATTGAAATGAAATAGAGAACTCAAACGAACTTTCCGAATACCTGAGGTGATAACATTTGTCATTACATTCAAACTGTCGTTCTTCTTAAATTCATTGGACACGAAAAATTCTCCGAGATGCAAAGACATTGTATTATATTTACCCTCAGAATTACTGTCGATAACCTTGGGGAACACAATTAAAGGAGCCTGTATCAATATATCAAATTTGATTTTACTATCTTCATCAATATTGCTAGCCTGGTTTATAGCAGCTTCTCTGGCGCTATCATATATAGCTTTCATTCTTTGAAATTGACTAAGGAAATTGAAAATTTTACCGAACGCACCTTCAACGAAATTGATCCTGGCAGATCCAGTTTTGAATTCAATCAAAGCGTTATATGGAATTCCACTACTTTCTCTGTCAAACGTTTTATATTTAAATTCTGCCAAATTATTTCCTTCGATACTAATGAGATTCCTAAGAATCGAGTCACGAGGAGACCCCAGGTTGACCTCATCGTGTAGCGTTAAAGCTCCAAGAGTCCCCAGACATTCCATCTCAGAAGCTACTAATTCGACATTGAAGAGAGCTTTGCTAAGTTGTAATGTTGCTAATTTCAAACCATCATCGTTTAGGATTACTATTATGCTCTCCAAATTCACATCAACATTTATTCTTCCAAATGGTTCACTTGTACCATCATCTGGACCGTTGTGCTTAACACTTATTTCATTATTTTCCTGACTTTGTTCAGTAAAAGTATTTAAGATAAAATTTAAAATACTCAATAATGAATTTCTAGAAAGTACGAATTGCACTGTGGCAATATCAACAGAAATGTTTTGATCGAAACTTTCGGCTTGTTTATTTAGTGAATCAAACAGTTTTTGCGTCCTCGTGTACTGCAACCTAAATAAGTCCTTATGTCTGTTCTTTTCTTCTACGAAAAATCTGTTCGAGGACACAATGGCTTCAAATTCTGGGACATCTGACTTTTCAATATGATCAATGAGATTTATTTCTTCTAGCGAAAAATCAACGCACATGTCTGTCGCAGTATTATAGAAATTTAACTTGAATTGATCACCTACTAAATCAACCAAGGGTTCTGATACCAAGGATTCATTATCAATACATCTAGAGAGTGATACCTCAATTAAACTAACGTTGAAATCAAAATCAATCATACGTTGTCGTGAGGATTGGTCCGAATGCAGTCCTTTGGTTGTTGTGCCTGATGAAATCGACAAACTATCATTGTAATCTGCTTGATAAAATCCACCCCCACCACTGTGAGAGACATCAAGAGAATCGCTATAGCTAAAGTCATTTTGCGTCTTTGGAATACTAGCTTCTATAATCTTCATTAAAGTTTTATATTGATAGTCGTTAAGTTTGAGATGCACCTGAGGGACTTCTGCACCAATCTTTATTCTTGCCAACCTGTAAGCATCAGGAACAATAGAGAGTCCCAACAATATATTGATATTTAACTTATCGAGAATCGAAGTGGACTTGTTTTCATCTGTATCTGCATGTAACTCCCCCATCACATATTTAACACTCGGACCCACAAGAAACTGCATATCTTCAAGATTGAGAATAAAGTGATCGTACATCAAGTTCTTTAATTCATCCCAATCTTCGTTCTTATAGTTTGATTTTGCTTTGATCTCCTCTACCTTAGACTTATCAGCTAATTTACTTGTGACACTTAAATGCCCCGCATCAAATATTGCAACAGGAGACTTCCACGAAGAAGCATCAAGTGGAAGAATCATCAAAGGCGCTTGTAAATCAAGTTTGACATTCATAGTTTTATGCTCGTCCAAGGCATATTGAAGTCCTATTCGAGTTTGGGTAGTAAGGCCTTCAACAGTTGCTTCTGCAACATTCATGATAGCCCCCACAGTTTCGAGATGCATTCTAGGTGGACTGAAAAATTTCATAACTTCCTCAATAAAACGCGTATTGTAGAAAATGGTCATCGATTTCAACTTCCCTAATAACTTTGAATCGGCAGATCCATCCAAAGGATTTTGTTCAAACGAAATTCTAAAGAAGGGATCTTCATACTTCAGAACAGTATCCGATGCACTATTTTCAATCTTAGGTTGTGTCCGCTTGACACTTACAATATGCTTGTATAAAGTGGTACCAGTACCATCCTCTACTCTAAATTCATTCAATTGAAAATTTGTCAAAAATGAATCAGTCCTTTGATAGAAACTCACAGAACAACCTTCAAAGATAACCTCAGCTAAATCTTTTTCCTTGTAACGTCTAATAGATGCACCTCCCTTTTTCAAGGTCACAAATGCTTCATATTTTACCCTCTCTCTTGGTATGTCAATAGAAGTTGATAAGGCCTCTTTTTCATCATACTCTATGGCATCATAAAGAGCCTCCCTTTGTTCCTGGCTTAGCAGGAAATCAAGACCTTCCTGATCCCTGGAATTATTGTTGTCTCCAGTCGAAGCATTTGATCCACCCCACCAGGAAGCAAACCAGCCTCTTGAGGTACTCTTAGCAACATGACTCTTTTCTTCTTCTCTCTGGGAAGCAGAACTAGTTGCCTTCATAAGCCTATTTTCTTTTCGCGCCCGACTGTCAGCCAAAGAACGATAAAATTTAATGTCTTCGTAAGTCAAATCTTCTTCCAATTTGGCCAACTGGTTCTCTTGTTCGATAGTTAAAGCCTTTTTCATTATTTTTGATTGCCAGATTTCAACATACGCAACTCGTTGATCTCTTCTCTTGGAAAAGTACTCCCAACTCCACTTATAATTTTTCTCATGCACTTCGTTGAAAATAGCTTGAGCGACATACTTAAACCACTGCAACGGTTCTTTTTCGACAGGTGCAAGTGGTTTAAGTTTTCGGTATTTAAGAGTTTTGTTGTATATCCGATACTTCGAAGCTGTAGAAAGAATTTCTTTATATTGTTGAGAATCGAGATTGATACCAAATTCGTCAAAGAAAAGTTCTGCCTTGGCATGGGGAAATTCTTCAGTGGCACCATTTTTGTGAATTGTTATTTTTCCTTCTCCCGAGACTGGCTTCAATAAGTATTGGTGTTCGTCTTTGTATTCATCTTGAAGTGAGCTCTTGAAATTTTCTAACATTACCTCATTATCGTCTGAATAGATGCTAGAAGACTTCGTATTCATATAAATGCTCAAATTCTTCAACTTTAGCAATTTCCTGACAAAAACTTGTGTCGTAGAAAGAAAACTTGGCACCCAGTCTTCATTTGCAGAAACTGCTGATAACTCTTTCAAAGTTACACCTACCCCGTAAGGGTAATCCATGAATGCAGCATCATCTTCATACCTAACATGTATATTTTTTATTGTTATTTGCAAATTGTCTACAATTTTGGTTATCAAACTTTCAGTGAACGATTCATTGTTTTCGCTGCCGGAATTCTTCAACTCATTTTCGATTGTCGCCTTACTGAGAGCTTCCAAAGCTTCCAAACGTTCGCGCTTGACTTTCAATTCCTTCTGTCTTTCTTTTTCTGGATCTAAATGCTCCATTATTATCGGTTTGGCAACAACGTAAATATCCTCTATAGTGATTTTCACTGGTTTTGTTCTTAAATTAGACCAAGGTATCTGCATCGTCAATTCACCTAAATGACCAAACTTCACATCTAAAGGAAGATTAAACTTTTCCAAAGAATCCTTTCTTAGTTGAAGCTTTCGAAGTTTGACATCCCCACTCCATATTCCTATGTTGAGTTGTTTAGGATCGAAGCCTTCTATGAAAGACCCCAAAAATCGATTTAAAATATTTGCCACTAAGGATTCAAACATGTCCAACCAGTACTACTTTATAATGCTATTAAAAAATTTTATTACGTAGATCCCCTATTTTGACACCAAAAAGTCTCAGCGTTAAATCTCTGCGAAATCCACCCAGCGTACCTGCCACCTTGACGACATTTCATATAAATGTCGTTTTATTGTTTATGATTGAGTGTAAGGATGTGACCATTACACCACAGTTATCAAAATGACTCAGTTTAATAATCCTGTTTTATCGTATAAATATAGCATTTGCCTCACATATTTTTGACGCATACGCAAGCTAAAGTAGGTTTTTATTCTAGAAGTGCGTAGGTCATATCGTCAAAATAGGGTGAATTCGAGTCGGAACATTAACTCAAGTGGTATTGGCAGAGATATATATAAGAGCAACCGTCTTTTGAGTTACAGGATTTCTTATCTAGTACTTTAAAAGGCAAAGTATAATATTATAAGAATTTTATTGGAAGGGCAGAAATCTGTGAGCTTTTAATATAACAACGTTAGCTTTCGTTTCCACACGGGGGGGCTTTTAAGCTGAAAGCGAGAAATTATTACAGAGTAAACGACAAGACTGGGAAGGTGTAGAGAAAGTAAACGCGATGTCAGGATACGAGGATCATAAGGATGAGAGGATAATTGGACGCTATAAAATCGGGAAGGAAATTGGAAAGGGATCGTTCGCCACGGTTTATAGATGCGTTAATACCAAGACAAATGAAGCAGTGGCCCTTAAATCGGTAGTAAGATCCAAATTGAAGTCGAGAAAATTGGTGGAGAACTTAGAGGTAGAAATATCTATTTTGAAAACTATGAAACATCAACATATAGTGGCACTACATGATTGTATACAGACTTCGGGTCATTTTCATCTTGTCATGGATTATTGCTCTATGGGAGACTTGTCGTATTTCATAAGGAAACGCAATGTTCTTATGAAGACGCATCCAGTTATATCTTCTTTGTTTGAGCGCTATCCTTCGCCTGAAGGCTCTCACGGTCTAAACGAGGTATTGGTAATACACTTTCTTAAGCAACTTGTTTCTGCTTTGCAGTTTTTACGAGATAAAAGTTTGATTCATAGGGATATAAAGCCTCAAAATTTGCTATTATGTCCTCCCATTCATTCGAAGAAGGAATTTATTAGTAAGGGCTACGTAGGTTTATGGGAGTTACCTATTTTGAAGATCGCTGATTTTGGTTTCGCCAGGTTTTTGCCCTCTAGTTCAATGGCGGAAACGCTATGTGGTTCCCCCCTCTACATGGCCCCTGAAATCTTGCGTTATGAAAAATATAATGCAAAAGCTGATTTATGGTCGGTAGGTGCTGTCTTGTTTGAAATGACAGTTGGAAGACCACCATTCAGAGCAGACAATCATGTACAGCTATTAAAAACCATCGAGCGATCGAATGATCGCATTAAATTCCCTTCGGCTGCACAGGTTCCTGATGCTTTGAAAGGACTCATAAAGTCATTACTAAAATACAATCCAGCAGAGAGGATATCTTTTGCTGAATTTTTTGACCATCTGTTAGTTAAGTACGACTTAGAAGGAAATGATGAACCATTGGAGACCTCTGACATGGACGAAAACTTATTTATCAGCGAGTATATTTCTCCAATTCGGAGTGCGGATCCGACTCAACCGATCACTCGAAAGCCTCATCAAAGAGGTGCTGATAGAGATAAGACTAATCCTAAAGTAAAATTAGCGAATGAAAAGTTGTCCTACGAAATGGAAGGTAGTGTCGGTAGGGAACAAAAAGAGGTAGGACGCAAGCCGCCTGAACCTGTAGCCTACGCAAGGAACTCGAGAGATGAGGAGATCAAAGATATAATCAGTAATAACAGTCCTGTGCTGGAATCAGGTAATTTTCAAGGACCAAGAAATAATGATACGTCAATAACACTAAGAAAAAAAGAACAGGACGTAGTCTTGGAGAAAGACTATGTTTTGGTGGAGAAGAGAGCGGTCGAAGTGAATGCGATTGCTGATGAGTTAGCCTTTGCTGGACGAGGGACCGCTGGATTCAGCCCTGCTCTTCTACCCGGGGGTCCTTCTAAAGATGATAATCAATTGCTGCAGAATACTCACGATGGGAATGCGCAGGACGCAAGAGGAGTTACACAACCAGTAAACGCAAAACAAAGAAATTTACCGGAGAGACGAGTATCAATATCCATTTCTCCAACGAACGCACTAAGTAAAGCTATAGTGTTAGCGTCAAACAGGTTGTTTGGTTCTAATGCGAGGGGCCCACAGACATCGGATCTTATCTCTGAAAATAACGATATTGGCTCAACAGATGACGAAAAGAAAAGTACATCAGCGGATATTTCTAGTCCTAATTTTGCTAACAACTTATTGTTAAAACAGCATATACTCACGTCGACCACTGTTATTAATGCTGCAATGGATTCTTCTTCCGATAACGGAACTCTTTCAAAAGATGGGAAAGTTTTAAGAGAGCTAGAGTCTATTGCCACTAAGGCGCATGCTCTTAATTTATTTGCAGATGTAAAATTTGGTCAGCTAATTCCATCTCCACCGTCTTCTGGTGATGATGAATTCACCCATCAAAAATATGTCTTTCCCCCAAGGATGGTAAAATTAATTAGCGAAGAAGGTGTTACTTTATACGTGAAAACTTTGGCTCTTCTTGCTAAAGGAATGTTAGTTGCTGGGAAATGGTGGCAGTCTCGATTTGGCCTTAAAGACGATGGTTTATGGAGTTCTGAGGGATCCAAAGAGAAGGATACGAGCGACGCTTACAATAAGCTTCCCGAGGAAAGTTCAGCAGAGAACAGTCACCTATACGTGAAGATAAATAGATTGGTTCAGTGGATTCGAGATAAATTTAATATTAATCTCGAAAAGGCTGAGTTTGTGAAGCTCAGATTACAAGAGTCGGAAAAGCAATTAATGGATTCAAATTTTGAAAAAACTGAGAATGATTGGGATGGTATTGTGCATTCGGATACATATAAACGAGGTGAGCCTTGTGATGTTGTTGCTGAGAAACTAATATTTGATAGAGCACTCGAAATTTCCAGAAACGCGGCTGTTAACGAACTAGTTAAGGAAGATTTGAAGGGTTGTGAATTAGCGTACAGCACTGCGATTTGGATGCTTGAAGCTCTTCTCGATGAAGAGTTTTCGGGAGAGGAGGAAAAATTGGATAAAGAAGACAGAACCATGATTGAAAAATTTATTGTTAGCATAGGAAATCGCTTGTCGGTCTTGAAAAAGAAATTAGAAATTAATTAAAGCAAAATATAAAAGCTTTATCCTGCTGGCAAAATTCAGGAATTTATAAAAAACATGTTGCTTCCTTTAGAAAGCCAAGCGACGATACTTATTACTACTTTATGTTTATTATTGTGTGCTCTTTGCTACGGTATGGTTTTGGGTTAAGGTATTTAGGTATTTAGTTCTTGTATCTTTATTTGTTTGGTGTTTAAAAGAAAAAAAAAGAGGTTACTTAAATTTTATTAACATGGTATATTATGGGCTTAGATATAGTTTGATTGATATAATGCATATCATTCACTATCTTTGGGTTCATCACCATATCTATCTCCGTAATGTTCCAAAACTCCTATAGTAATTGAATTAGATCTCTGGTTACTAGAATAATTTCCGTTCTCTCCGTTAGATCTTGACATTCTTCTGCCATCCATACCATGCGTACGATGAGCATCAAAAAAAGATTTATAATCAGGCATCACGCTATAACGGTTGTCCGATTTGTGGTCATTCTCATGCTCCTTAGAATGATAATTCATTTCATAATCTTTCTTTACCGTATCTAAGTTGTTTTCAGGTAATATCGTCGATCTATAAGGAAAATCAGAAAGATCATTCTTAGGAGACTTCTTTTCACTTTCCTTCTCGAAGGCTTCGACATTACTTAATGTTAAGCAAACAGAAGGTTCGACGGTTGATACACTGGTTCTTGGGACATTATTCATTAGGCCCGCAGGTACATCTTCGAGTTCAGGAAGGTGACCTTGAAAGCTTATGGGAAAATTGCGATAACCCAGTACGTTCTTCTGTTTAGACAGGGGAGATCTATAATCCTGAGACTTCGCTCTGTTTTCATAGGACAAGAACCTAGGTTTCGCCGGATGTGCAACCTTCGAAGAAAAAGCCAACGTTAAATTGTCGTCATCATTACCATCACTCTCGCTTCCACTACCAGACAGTTGCAGATCACTATCTGGAAATTTTAAGCCTCCATTTGTCAGTGTGCTAGCAGGATCTATACTATCCTCAGCGTGACTTTTACCAGTGGGATCATGTTGCTTTTTACCCTTCATCAGGCTGTTAAAATCAAAATTTTTCAATTTTAATTCAAGTCCCTGTATGTCGGGTTTACTGGGAACTGAAGGTGACTTTACATTATTTTGATTGTCTGTGCCCTTGTTTAGCTCAGGTGAATACCTCGCTTGGATATAGTCCTCATCAAAGCTGTCTAAGGAAGCAAAGCTATCGTTCAATGGTAACTGTATTACCGAAGACAGATCATCTTTTTTAGATGGAGGCAAGGATTCCTTAAACTTATTTTTACTCTCAATCTCAGATCGCAATCCGGTATTCTTAGTATTACGTGTGACAGCATGACTCTTTGACTGGGGTATTACGGGTTTCACCAAAGGTGAGCCAACACTCGAGGAACGCTGTTTGAAATCCTGCTTTTGAATATCTCTGAATGTGTCAGCTGCAGATTGATTTTTTAAGTATAAATCACCACTAACATTTCTCCTCGTTTCAATTTGAGAGGCTTCTAAATTGGGAATACTTCCTCTCCTACTTGAGCCGTTAGAGTGTTGGTCGATCACATCCTTCAATACAATACTTTTTCTTGGCTCCTGTGGTATGGATGTGGTTCTCATATTATGGTGATCGTATGTCGAGTTTATCTGACTTAGGTGTCCAGGTAAATTGCTCACATTTACTTCATTAGTATGACTGGTGTCTTTATCACTCTTTCTTGAGGGATAACGTGAAAGTGCTTGCACGCCTTCCGATAATATTAGGGAGCTAAAATCGTCGTCTGTTGAGCTTTGCAAACCATCTCTCTGAGAGTTTTCCTGTTGTCCAGCTTTAGTTTTAAGTGAACTGAGCAAATTTTTTTTTATCTTCAATCCAAAAGTAATAGCATTTTTGGCTGGATCGCTCTGCCAGATAGTTCCATTAGTATCTAAATGTTTATCGTTTTCCAAATAAGATAGAAGATCTTGATTTTCCGTATGATAATCTCTGTTCAAAAAGAAAAGGTCATGAAATGCAGCAGGATCATTCTCCAAATCTAGTAGTACAAAGGGGTGCCTCTTAATATCACGGATTTCGATTCTTGTATCTTTATCTTTATCCAACAACCTTACAAGTAAATCCTTTGCTAACTCAAATTCCTCACCCGAGACTTCTTCTACACTATTGAATGACTTTCTGTCTTTGGGAAATATTAGATCTTGGTTAACAATTACTTGAAATAGCTCATATTCAGACTTAGCGTTAAAAGGTACTTTGCCGAATAACAAACAATATAATGTGACACCTAACGCCCAAATGTCAATTTTATAATCAATCTTGGGGAGCAAATTGTTTAATGTCAATTCTTCATTTCTTAAAATTTCTAGGGAAGATGCCGACACTGATTTGGAACTATCAGCAGAAAAATTTGTTTCGCATAATTCTGGCGCAAAGAATGCTGGAGTACCCGCAGTCTTCGCTAGTTCCAATTCGTTCGAAGAGAATGAAGAGCCATCTGCGTCTAATGAATTTGCAAAAGAAACTCCAAAGTCACTAATTTTAACAACATTATCTGAATTCACTAACAAATTTGCTGGCTTGATATCTCTGTGAACTATACCTAGAGAATGCAAATATTCCAAACCTAACAAAACATCACGAAAAACTTTGCGGGCTTGCTTAAACGTCAAGTTTGGAGAGTATTCATTAGAGAGCAAATCGTTGTCTTGCGTCGTGTTACAGTCGTTTCGCAAAGTTGTTCCATCACAACCTGCATTTGCACATGGTATCTCGTTATATTTAGAAACTCTAATACGCTCCGATTGTGGGCTTCTCTTCCATTTGATTTCACCTTTTTCAAGGTATTCAAGGACTAAATATATTTTGTTTGATTTTACGTCATCCAACAATTCAATCAACTTTATTATGTGTTTATGATTACATTTCTTCATTATTGCGATTTCTCTTCGAATTTTCTGCTCATACTCACTTAGCCCATTCGAATTTTGCGAACGATCTCGCAACCTAAAAAATCGCGCCTTCTCCTTAGAGTTTCTACTAACAATCTTTATAGCGACGAGTTCATTATGTACGACATCTCTTGCAAGTTTCACCTTGCCATGTTCTCCTCTACCAATTTCACTTAAAATTTCGTAAAAATTCAAGACTTTTCGTTTTCTTGCAGGATCATATATCAAAAAAACGGAGTTGGTTTCTTTAAAATGAGAGTCCATAGACGCTTTTGCTTTAAGATCATCCATACTAGACTCGGAGCTTTCTTTTCCATATTTGATACCATTTTTTCGTAGCTTCAGTGATCCGGGATGATCCTGCAACCCGTCCTCACCATCATTTAGAGACTCTCGAAGAACGTCGGTGACACTTTCGATAAAGTCATTTCTTCTAGCGTCCGTCGTCAGTTTATCTAAATTACTATCATGATCTAATTTCTGAGAAATATGCGATACCTGCGCCTGCTTTAAAGCTTTGGATTGGTTACTCTGTGCACCATTATTTGTAATATCTCCATGAACGAGCCCGTGACAGCCACTTTTATCATTTGTAGTAGACATATTCCGTTCAGTCAAACCCAGGCTGTTCATGAGTACCCACTGATTTTAATAAACAAAATGGCGAATATGTAACGCTTACTCTGTTCTTCAATATAGTTGTAGACTTTTAATAGCGCAAAATGGGTTACCCTGCTGGGAGATTCACAGTTGTTAACTTATTAACTTCACAGCGTAACCTATTCAATTTTTAAAAAAAAAAAAGGCTTACTCATATAAACATGTGATAGATATCAGGTGACGAGAACTTTAAATTTTATACCTGTCTACACTAGTACATAAATCTAGCAAACTCGTTAGTTACTATTTCTATTTGAAGAACGTTTGATACCTCGCAAAAAGTTCTCAACTCCTTCCCCTCCGTAGTCAATGTTCAAGTTTTGGGATAACATATATCCTGCGGCGTTATAGTTAAGCAGTCTGCTGAGATTACTTAAGTACTGTTGAAAAAAAGCACTTTTCGTAACTTCCGTAACACCTTCCTTGGTAGCGTTTTCCGCGTAAGAAGGAGGCAAATATTTAGAATATAACATCTTTACATCATTAGGGGAGAGACTATCAAGATGTTTTTCAATGAAAGAAGGCGAAAGAACGTCCGCGATTGAACCAATGGGTATTTGTAAATTCAGCAATGAGAGTGAATCATTCCCAAAAATATGACTTGACTCACTGTAGGTGTTAATAACTCGTTTAAATACGTATATTATACAACACAGAGTTTCCTCTAATACTTACTTACGAATTCTCTATCTCTTCCTGCTTCTCAACTCCATCATTAGTCTTAGGAGCAAGGATTTCATTAACATTTTCTAGCATTTTTTGATCCTTCTCAGTTAGTTTAGTTAATTCCTCGTCATCACCAACATCTTGTAACCAATACATATTCTTCGCTCCTGAGCTCAAGAATGTCAATGCAACAACTCTTCCGGTAGAACACGAATTCACTTTTTTAAAGCTTACGTCTCCCGGAATAACCAACAATTCATCTGGTTCAACATTTCCAGAATTGCTTTTTGGAGCCCATATAAAATCATAAAATTCGTCATCCTCCGTATTAGGTTTTATTGTGACAGTTCCTTTGTGAGGTAAAGGAGTACAGGTTTTGGATTCCTCGTCGTATAAGACCTTGCCAGCATTGAACTTAACCTTATTGTTTACCATATTTTGTCAATCTAACTTAAATGTTGTTGGCTTACCTATATGACCTTGCCACTCGCATACTGAAGTCACCTCTTTATATGCAGTCATCGTACTGACTGCTATATTTCTTTTGTTTTGTGAAGAAGGAAAGTTTTGGTTAAAACTTATATCTCCATAATGGCTAGTACATCACAGAAAAGCATCCGATGAATCGTAATGGCTTACAGTTCCCACCAAAAGTGTTGAGCTTATACAATAATAAGAAATACAGAGTTCTGTCATAAGAAAAAAAGAATATACATTTCCAATGCGTTTCCAGAAGGGACAGGAAATCATGAAATAGAAATCAACAGTTTTCTCTCGCCCTGTAGAATTATTTAAGTCTCCCGATCTCTTCTGGACGAGAAATCCTTGGTTCCAGTGGTCAAAAAAAAAAAAAAAACGTGACATACACGGTATTCGTATTTGTGTCTTGAAAAAGATCAATACAATTAAGAATACGCCTCTTTGAACACCAACTTGTTTTATCGTAGCCAAGTGGTTTTTATAAAGCAACTAAACGCGATTGACTAGTTTTGAAAAATGTCTAGTGGTATGTTGGAATCATTAATTGATTAAATCTAGTGTCTTTTTCAAGGAAAACTTGAGATTTTACCAAGAGGTTAATACTAACGCCGAGTAGCGGATATTATAGATTCCCCACAACCCGATGATGCACGCATTCTCTCTGGGCAAGGTGACGTTGCACGTTTAAATCGAGAAGATTTCCAGCAGAATATCAAAATAATCAAACGTAAGTTGGATGGCTTCGTAGGTTTTGCTAATCTTCCAAAGCAGTGGCATAGGAAGTCTATCAAACGAGGATTCACTTTCAATATAATGATTGCAGGTGAGAGTAGCCTTGGTAAGAAAACCCTTATAAACACACTTTTTAATAAGGAAATATTGCCTAGTGATCTTGAAGAATATGAAGTGGATGGTGGTCCTGAAGAACGAGAAAGCGAAGTTGGTGGTGAAGTCAACAACGAGAGTAAGAATTCTGTTCGCATTAAGAACAGTACTACAGATCTTGATGAAGATGGAATAAAGTTGAAATTATCTGTAATCTCGACACCGGGCTTTGGTGATGCCCTTAATAATACCGATTTTTGGAAGCCTATCGTAAATGAAATAGATTATCGTTTTGACACCTATTTGGATGCTGAAAGTAGAATTAACAGATCATCTGTTGTTGACAACAGAATTCATGCTTTTCTTTACTTTATCGAGCCCACAGGTCATGCTTTGAGAGATTTGGATATTCTTACAATGAAAACGGTCCACGAGAAGGTAAACCTTATTCCTGTTATATCGAAATCTGATACATTAACTGAAGAAGAGATAGAGCAATTTAAAGAAAGAATATTGAAAGACATTGCTTACCATGGAATAAAGGTTTTTCATCCAGTGCAGCATCAAAGTGATGACGATGAAATACGTTTGGGCACCCAAAAAATCATGAGCAAACTTCCTTTTGCTGTTGTGGGTTCTAATGAGGAAGTAAATACGCCAGACGGCAGAAGTGTGAGGGGCAGACTCTATCCTTGGGGTCTCGTTGAAGTTGACAATGAGGATCACTGTGATTTTATTGCTTTGCGCCAGCTTTTAATAAGAAATTTCATGGAGGAGTTGAGAGAAACCACTGGAAATATATTATACGAAAGATATAGAACACAGAAGCTACTCAAAATGGGTATTGAGCAGGATGACTATGTTTTCAAGGAGTTTGACCCATTGTCCAAACAGGAGGAGGAAAAAGCGCTTCATGAGGCCAAGTTAGCTAAGATGGAAGCAGAAATGAAAGCCGTTTTCCAACAGAAAGTATCTGAAAAAGAAAAGAAATTACAAAGATCCGAAGCTGATTTGTTCTCCAGACATAAAGAAATGAAGGAAAAGTTGTCTAAGCAAATAAAGTTGTTGGAGGAGAAGAAGCAGCAGTTAGAAAAACAAAAGAGCTTACCTCAGGAGCCCCAACCAGCTCCTAAGTCAAAGAAGGGATTTTTGCGTTGAAGCTAAGTAGTGCTGTCGAATAAATCCAGGTAAATTGCTTTTGAATTATATAGAGATAGGTCTATATGAATTTTTTTTTTGTTTTAAATTATACGCTTCACAGAGTAAGGTTCGACTATATTCATTTATTTTTATTTATTTTTTCTTTCGTTGTGCGAAAATAACTAGGGTAGTGCGTAAAGTACAAATTAACAAAGGGCAAAGAGCAATTCGGGACTGTTTATCGTCTTCGCAATACGTCCTAGCGGAAAGTAAATCATTCAGCTTGACAAAACGTTACTTGACAGACTAAATAGTGTGATTCAGGATGTCCGAGAAAGCAGAGACAAGTTTCAAACGAAATGATGCGACCAATGGAGCAAAAACCGGTGGAAAAGTGGATGTGAATAAGTTGAAAGAACTTTTAAAAGTATGTATAATCTGTTTTCAAGATGGGCCTTATGCAATTGCTAACATTTTTTAGACATTACAATTTATTTGGTTTGTCGGCCATGTTTTCACATTAGTTGGTATAGCCTTTTATGCACTCACTTCACTTGTCAGATTTAAAATTGCTAAGAAGTTTTTCTATTTTCTTGCCTTGATAGGAATTGTTGAAAGTTTTGGGATTCTCGTTTACCAAACAGTCAAGAGGACGCAGAATACGAAGCAAATTTTAGCGGACGACAATACACAATATTTGTTATTGGGAATAGGGTTTCTTTTTTTTAGACCATACGTTTTGTTGCCCTTGCTTCCATTTGCCTTGTTTTCCTTGTTCCATGTCCTTGCTTATACCAAGGGGCACTTGTTACCTGCTTATGGATTAGCTGACAGTTCGTACTCTACACGTATTGGCCACTTTATTAGCCAGAACAATACCAAATCGATCGAATTGGCCAGCTTGTTGGAGATTGTATCTTTAGGCCACTTATTCCTCAGGGTTTTGTTCTTACGTAAAAGATCTTTGTTCATCTTTATCTTGTACATTGTATTCATAAAGTTAAGGTTCGAGAAATCAGTATTTACTAGGAACTATTTCAAGAAAATTGAGCTTCACTTAGAGAAGCTAGTGAACAACACCGGAAATCCTAATGTCAAGAATGTGTGGGTAAACGTTAAGTCGAACCTCAAGAAGCTTGATGATTTTTCGCTCGTTCACAACTACAAGGAGAAGAACACTTAATCAAGTAAACTAAGACAGAGAACTTGTTTGAATATGATCTTTTAATATATGCTTCCTGAATATATATGTATGTATATGTTTGTGCACATACATAGTTAATTGGCTAATTTTTTTTTTTTTTCTTTTTTCTCCAATTGCTCTATACATAGTCTACAAGCTACACAGTCGCCTAACCATCAAAGCTTCACGATTTGTAAAACGATAATGGTTACATTTTCTATCACAATGTTAGAGGCACCCTTTTCCTAATTCATTTAATGAAAAAAAAGTTTACAATTAAAGAAGCACGTTCGTCCAACAAAGAAATTAATTTGAAGTTCGTAGTTGTCTCTAAGAAACCTAACGACGGCGTATACTAAAACCCACTAAAACGCACAGGCATTGGAGCCCAGGTCGTGGATGCTTCATTTCTCTATTAAATTTCTTTTTTTTTTTCTTCGGAAGAAAATTTTAAAAGGGGAAAGTTCTATCGATTTCGAAACGTTTCCATCGCACTCTTGCAGCGGCTAATATGTTGGTTAACGAATCTTGAATGAACTCGAACTTCGTAGAAATCTATAGAATGCCTTAATTAAGAACACAAAGCTTTAGCTCAAACTATAAAGGCAGAGAATTTTTCACATCAGAAAATTAATATTTTAGATACCATAGATAGAGATATATTTATAAATTAGATCATAATGACTAAGGCAGTTGGTATTGATTTGGGTACAACTTATTCTTGTGTGGCCCACTTCGTAAATGATAGAGTCGAAATTATAGCTAATGACCAAGGTAACAGAACTACCCCTTCTTTTGTTGCCTTCACTGACTCAGAAAGATTGATCGGTGATGCAGCAAGGAACCAAGCAGCAATGAACCCAAGGAACACAGTCTTTGATGCCAAGAGATTAATTGGTAGAAAGATGGAAGATGCAGAAGTGCAAGGCGATATGAAGCACTTCCCTTTCCAAGTTGTGGACAAAAATGGTAAGCCAGCTATCCAGGTCGAATACAAGGGAGAGACTAAAGTGTTCACTCCTGAAGAAATTTCTTCCATGGTGTTAGGTAAAATGAAGGAGACAGCTGAGGGCTATATGGGCAGTGAAGTCAAGGACGCTGTTGTTACTGTCCCAGCATACTTCAATGACTCCCAGAGACAAGCTACTAAGGATGCTGGTTTGATTGCTGGTTTGAATGTTATGAGAATCATTAACGAGCCTACCGCAGCTGCTATTGCATACGGTTTAGACAGGAAAGACTCTCAAGAGAAGAATGTCTTGATTTTTGACTTAGGTGGTGGTACCTTCGATGTTTCCTTATTGTCAATCGAAGAAGGTATTTTTGAAGTTAAGTCAACTGCTGGTGACACTCACTTGGGTGGTGAAGATTTCGACCACAGATTGGTAAACCACTTCTTAAACGAATTCAAGAGAAAGAACAAGAAGGACATGTCTGGTAACCAAAGAGCACTCAGAAGATTGAGAACTGCTTGTGAGAGAGCGAAGAGAACATTGTCTTCTTCTGCTCAGACATCAGTCGAAATTGACTCCTTGTTCGAAGGTATTGACTTCTACACTTCTATTACTCGTGCTAGATTTGAAGAATTGTGTCAAGATTTATTCAGATCCACTTTGGAACCAGTTGAGAAAGTGTTGAAGGATGCTAAGATTGACAAGAGTCAAGTTCATGACATCGTGCTTGTCGGTGGTTCTACTAGAATTCCAAAGATCCAAAAGTTGGTATCTGACTTCTTCAGTGGTAAGGAGGCCAACAAGTCTATCAACCCTGATGAAGCTGTTGCTTACGGTGCTGCTGTTCAAGCTTCTATCTTGAGTGGTGACACTTCTTCCAAGACCCAAGACTTATTGTTGTTAGATGTTGCTCCATTGTCAATGGGTATTGAGACCGCTGGTGGTATCATGACCAAGTTGATTGAGAGAAACTCCACTATTCCAACTAAGAAGTCTGAGGTCTTCTCAACTTACTCCGACAACCAACCAGGTGTCTTGATTCAAGTTTACGAAGGTGAAAGAGCCAAGACTAAGGATAACAACTTGTTGGGTAAGTTCGAGTTGTCTGGTATTCCTCCAGCACCAAGAGGTGTTCCACAAATTGAGGTCACCTTTGATGTTGATGCAAACGGTATCTTGAATGTCTCTGCTCTCGAAAAGGGTACTGGTAAGACTCAAAAGATCACCATCACAAACGACAAGGGTAGATTGTCGAAGGAAGAAATCGAGAGAATGATCAGTGAAGCTGAGAAATTCAAGGAGGAAGATGAGAAAGAGGCAAGCAGAGTGCAAGCCAAGAACGGCTTAGAGTCTTACGCTTACTCCTTGAAGTCTTCTTTGAACGAGGAGCAAATCAAGCTGAAATTAGATGCTTCTGAAGTCGAAGAAGTTACCAAGGCAGCTGAGGAGACCATTAGCTGGTTAGACGCCAACCAAACTGCTAACCAAGAGGAATACTCTGACAAGCAGAAGGAGTTGGAGGGTAAGGCTAACCCTGTCATGGCTAAGGCTTACCAAGCTGGTGGTGCTCCTGGTGGTGCTCCTGGTGCAGCCCCTGGTGCAGCCCCTGGTGGTGATGCTGGTGCAGGCGGTGGAGACGGTCCAACCGTTGAGGAAGTTGATTAAGCTAATTGTGATCTAGATGAAAAAAAAGCAGTTTAATTCGTCTTAGAGGAAGCTTCATCGTTTATCATTTTTTGGTTTAAATAGAATTGTTAAATAATAATAAAGTAATATTGAAATTTCTTTTTTTTTAGCTTTAGTGTTGAGTTCCATCTTAAGCTATCGTTGTTACGATAGAAAAGCGCAAGATCTACTGCATTAGTGTTCAGCAACTTTCTTGGTTCTGTGTTTGCTATGTGCTTTCTACATGCCATCACTAATTCTAATTCTTAAGTCAACGTTACTTGGCATTTTGCACTTTTCGTCGCCTAGGGCTTCTGTAGTCCACTAGGCACAAATTTTGACTCAAGTAGGTAAGTCGTCCCTTGCTCAGGGACTCCGCCAGGAGTTTTCTCCCGTCTCGCTTAAGCGGAACTTTCGCAGGGCAAAAATAAGCGCAAAGTAGCCAACAATTTTACTCGAGTAGGGTAACTAGGCTGTATCGTTTCATGCACGTCATTAGAAGCCAAGAACAAACATAACCTAGGCGATGATTTCCTTTCAATAAGGGCATAGAATTTCAGTGTCCATAGATTTCGAAGCCGCAACACCAAGAGGCTAAGAGAGTCTTAGAGAGTCTTCGCATTTCAGAGCATTTCAGTAGCATGCATGATATCGGCGTCTAGTTCAGCCTTATAACTACAGCCATACCATGATACTGTATATAACTATTGACCAACTTGTAACCCAAACTTTTCTGTGTTCTTGTTTGCGTGTAGTTCGCAGCTCGTTGAGAGGGAGTCCTCAACAGGATGCCTAACTCAACAATAACAAACTCAACACAAATATCCCAAAAGGAAACTAACAGAAAATACTACACTTCAAGACCTCGGTGACATTGACGAACCCCTCCCGAGCCCTATGTAACTACGGAGTTCGTCTCTAAACAACTTGTGTCGGGGATATTAACTTAGTCCAAGCATTAAGCGCAGGCTCTTGTAGAATTGCATACACACTAACGCTTCTCAAATGTAGCTGAGCAAAAGCATCCAAAAACCAGACTTGTTGCTTAAATCAAACGCTCGTGCAACGCTTAATAAATCTCATACAATATATATTTTTCGAGATCGCACAGAAACTATTTATTCTTAAACGAGATAAGTTATATCTGTAAAACAAGAGAACTTGTATTTGTTTAGCTTGTAAGAAGTTAAAAGTGAAACATAGCTAGTCATCGACTTAATATAATTGTGAAAAGAGGGTTTGCTTTTTTTCTCTTAGAAGTTAGAACCGAACCTCGAGTGTGAGAAATTAGCGCTTAAGGTTATTTACAACCAGCAAAGATATAAACTGCTTTAGAGTCAATATAGGTTTTTGGAAGACTAGTAGTTCTGAAAAGGTTTACTAAACAATTTCCTTTCAAGAGCACAGTGGTGAGCATATAAATATTCTTATTATTATTGGAATAAACAATGACGGCGTCAACAGTTCATCAAGTTGTTCACGAGGCTAATAATGCCACGTTACATCACACGCCTAAAGAATTTTATGATAGACAACCCCGTCACGGCCATGTTACTTCTGAAGGACAGTACAGGGATTTGTATGATCAGTCTGTGAAAGACCCCGAAGGATTTTTCAGTGATTATGCCAAGCAACTTTTAGATTGGGACCTTCCCTTTACCAAGGGTAAGCTGGGAAACTTGAAAAATGGAGATGTTGCTTGGTTTCTTGGGGGATATTTGAATGCTTGTTACAATTGTGTCGATAGACATGCGTTCGCAACTCCAGACAAGCCTGCTTTGTATTATGAGGCAGATAGTGAAAAGGATTCGAAGATAATCACATACAGCGAACTTTTGAATGAGGTTTGTAAAGTCGCTGGTGTTTTGAGGAGCTGGGGTGTGCAAAAGGGAGATCGTGTTGCGGTGTACATGCCAATGAATGCACAAGCAATTATTGCTTTAATGGCAGTGGTGAGACTTGGTGCTGTACACTCCGTCATTTTCGCAGGGTTTTCTTCGGGCTCTATCAAAGATCGTGTCAATGATGCTGCTTGTAAAGCATTCATCACTTGTGACGAGGGGCTCCGTGGTGGTAAGGTCATAAACATTAAAAAATTGTGTGATGAAGCTTTGAAGGATTGTCCTTCTGTAGAGAAGGTGTTAGTCTACAAGAGGACAGGTAACGAGGATATTAAATTAAAGCCTGGTCGTGACTACTGGTGGCATGAGGAAGTGGAAAATTTCTCGGGATATTTGCCTCCTGTCCCAGTTAACTCCGAAGATCCATTATTCTTGTTGTACACTTCAGGTTCGACTGGTACTCCTAAGGGTGTACTTCATACTACAGGCGGATACTTATTAGGAGCTGCCATGACCACCAGATATATATTTGATATTCATCCTGAGGATATTTTGTTCACTGCAGGTGACGTAGGTTGGATTACTGGTCATACATATGCCTTGTATGGCCCTCTACTTTTGGGTGTTGGTTCTGTGATCTTCGAAAGTACTCCCGCCTATCCTGACTTTGGTAGGTTATGGCATATAGTGCAGAAACACAAAGCAACCCATTTCTATGTTGCACCAACCGCTTTAAGATTACTTAGAAGATCTGGTGAGCATGAAATTGACAAGTATGATTTGTCCTCGTTACGAACCTTGGGGTCTGTCGGTGAGCCTATTTCCCCTGATATATGGGATTGGTTTAATGAAAGAATTGGTAAAAAGAAATGTCATATTAGTGATACTTACTGGCAGACCGAGTCAGGTTCTCATTTGATAGCTCCTTTTGCTGGTGTTATTCCAAATAAGCCGGGATCAGCTTCTTTGCCTTTCTTTGGTATTCAGGCCTGTTTAATAGACCCTGTTAGTGGCAAGGAAATTACGCATAATGATGCTGAGGGTGTTTTGGCAATAAAAGAGAGCTGGCCTTCCATGGCAAGGTCCGTTTACAAGAACCACAAAAAGTACATGGACACGTACTTGAAGCCTTATCCTGGCTATTATTTCACGGGTGACAGTGCCGCTAGAGACAATGATGGCTACTACTGGATCCGTGGACGTGTCGATGATGTGGTCAATGTTTCTGGCCATAGATTGTCTACAGCAGAAATCGAAGCTGCACTTATCCAACATCACGAGGTTTCCGAGGCTGCTGTTGTGGGAATCAGTGATGATCTCACTGGTCAAGCTGTTGTTGCCTACGTTTCTTTGCGAGATGACGTTGCGGAGAAACTTGGTTCTAACTTCACTGGCGAAGAAGGTATTGCCTTGAGGAAAACCTTGATCCTACAGGTAAGATCTGAGATTGGGCCATTTGCTGCTCCTAAGTCGGTAATCATAGTGAATGATTTACCAAAGACTAGATCAGGTAAAATAATGAGAAGAATTTTGCGTAAGATCTCCTCTTATGAAGCTGATCAGCTTGGGGATATTTCCACCTTAGCTAATCCAAAGTCCGTGTCTGGAATTATTGAAGACTTTGCTGCTCAGTTCAAGAAATAATCTCCATAAAGAATCTAGGATTGATGATATTATATAGCTTTAAATCTCGTAATACTTTAACTGGGATGTAGCTGACATCGAGACGTTTTGTATACGTTCGGCTTTGGATCACATCAACTTTTTTTTTTTTCATTTTTTTTTTTTTTGGAACATCGATGTGAGCAGAGGCAGAGAACAAAGAATGAAATTGAACTTAATATGAAAACCGGGAGCCCTATAAGAACCATAGGATTGCGGTTCTTACTATTCAAGATAGTACAAGTAGTAATAGTTTGCTTTACCCCAGGAGAATTTGACACATCCTCAAATTTCATATATGACAGTTATCGTGAGGACAAATTGCAGTTAATTGACGACTGGTTCTTATCCTCAAGAATAGGTGCATTTGTTCTGGACAGTATTATTGACAAACTTATAAGGTGGGACGTGGTACATATAGGTGACATGTTTGTCAATGGCATTAAATATGAACACCAGTTTGTTTTTTGTCCTTTATGGTGGAGACTAATAAAAAGAATCGACATTGGGGGCTCCAATTATTACAAAAAAATAGTTTTAGGCTCAGTGATTGCCAACATATGCCATTTTTCTGCCTGTATCGTGTTATATTACTTGACAATCCAAATATTCCAAACTTCTGGTATATTCAGAAATCAGAGATACAAAATTGCATTAAATACGTCCCTTATTTATATAATTTCACCGGCAGGTATATTCTTGACTGTGCCATACGCCGAAAGTGCAGCAGCATTTTGTTCTTTCTTAGCTATTTATTTGAGAGAATTTGCAATAGACAGAAGAGTCATAAGCATCTCCGGTACACAGGACGCATTGAAAACAGGCTATGGATACAAAACCCTATACTTATTATCAGGCACTTTTACCAGTGCTGCATACGGCATGAGATCTAATTGCATACTATTAGGAATAATGTATTTAATGGACGCCTATCACTTTGCTTTTAGGAGGATAAATCTTAGAAACCTAATATGTTCTTTCGCAAGCGGGGGTCAATTATTTCTCACACTAGTGCTACTCAATTGGTATCCTTATTCGGTATTTTGTCCCGGTAGAGGCGAATGGTGCAATAATTGGCCTCCCCTTCTATACAAGTATGCACAATCTCACTATTGGGGTAATGGCTTTTTAACTTACTGGACTATACCTAATATACCTAATTTTTTGTTTGCAATGCCTACCGTTATGCTCACGCTTCATAGTTTTTCTTATTTTTTGCTGGAAAATCCTGTCAAAGCCATTTTGCCCATAATGGTTGCTAATTTTTGTTTGTTGGTTGGTGGTATCTTCTGGATGCACACTCAGATTTTGACACGTATATCTTCGAGCATGCCTTTACTATATTGGCTTCTCGGGTGTACCTTACTGTCACCGAATCCACTTCATAAAACTTACGCTAACTACACCATTATCTTCATTATCTCTTGGAACTTGATACAGACTAGTCTTTACGCTGCTTTCTTACCTCCTGCCTAAAAGTATCTAATATCTATTAGAAAGTTTACTATTCTATTGTACATAGTATCCTGCCTACATACATTATTGCATCTAAGCCCTTTCACCTCTTAATCTACGTGCTAATTGTATATCTTTCTTTTGAATGGTCACTCTCTTGGCGTGGATGGCACATAAATTAGTGTCTTCAAACAACGATACCAAATAAGCTTCTACAGATTCCTGTAAAGCGCCAATTGCTGAAGATTGAAATCTCAAATCTGTCTTGAAGTCTTGTGCAATTTCTCTTACCAATCTTTGAAAAGGCAACTTCCTGATCAACAATTCGGTAGATTTTTGAAATCTTCTAATTTCTCTTAATGCCACTGTACCTGGCTTGTATCTGTGAGGCTTCTTAACACCTCCAGTAGCTGGTGCTGACTTTCTTGCTGCCTTAGAAGCCAATTGCTTTCTTGGCGCTTTTCCTCCGGTCGACTTTCTTGCCGTTTGCTTAGTTCTTGCCATATTGTTCTTTTGCTAGCTGATGCCAATATTCAATTGTATGGCAGCCTGCTATGCTTTTATATAGTCTATTTGCTGTCAATCCTAATCAAGCTACGTCGGTTTATTTACATAAGCGGGTGCAACAAGTGATAACAAAACCTGATACTGTTATTTACCATATATAGCGTAATATTGATACCTATAATTACGGATGGAATGTCACTTCTTGCATATCTTCTGAGACTGCGAAAAGATAAATTGCCCTTATTTATTCTTCATGTACGTGCTCGCTAATATGTAGTTTATTTCGTCACTATGGAGTCTAGTTAGTCGTTATTGATTTGGCTCGCTACTAGCTTGCTAGTATGACTTTTGCTAGGCTTTAAACTTCTTAGAAGTTGGTTTTAATCCCTATAAATTAGTGGACAAGCAAGTAGTCTACCTTAGAGGACAAATCATACACTCTTTGCCCCATTTTTACTGCTTCGTCCATCTTTTTTAGCTAGATAATTTAAGTGGCACGCAATTGTTCTCAGTTATCAAGATACCTCTACGATCTACACAAAATTAAAATTATAAGCTTTTGGCGGCTTTTTTGCTCACAAAGAGATAGCGTTACACGTAAAAACTATTTTTCACCGCTAAAAGGTACTCTTCTAACTAAAAGGTGTTCTTTTAAGTACTGTTTTAACTAAAAGTACCCTTTTTAATGCTTTCAAATCTATAAACGCCCATGCGATATGGGTAAATTATGCTCTCACCGCGAAAATCGTAGCACACCAATCTTTTCCCCCATTGCAAATTCACCCTTGTGAAAGAGTACGTTGATAATAACATATAGGTACTTGTGTTACGCACCCTCAGGCGTAATTTTCTGCACTGAATTTGGGCACTTTTTAGTTCTTTTATGGCAGCAAAAAGTCGCGCGAGAGCTTTTTTTTTTTTCTTTTTCTCCCCTCAGTTCGCATTTTACTTGTAGGACCCAGTATAGTAATTAATCGAGTGATTTCAGACGGTGCGAACATTAAACAAGAAAATACGGCGGTATTTTTCGTAGACTTAGTATGCGTAGGTAGTTTTCTAATCGCGCTGTACAATTTGTTTTGCCACGAAGCAAAAAAAATTATATATATAGGGGGATATCCCTTAAAAGTTAGTTTTAATTAAGGTATTCAGAACAAATACTAGTTTATAATATTTTTACAATTTATATTATAAACTAAACTGAATACAATAATAGAGCATAATGTCAGGTAGAGGTAAAGGCGGAAAAGGATTAGGTAAAGGTGGTGCTAAGCGTCACAGAAAGATCTTGAGAGATAACATCCAAGGTATAACCAAACCAGCTATTAGAAGATTAGCAAGAAGAGGAGGAGTCAAGCGTATCTCAGCATTAATCTATGAAGAAGTTAGAGTTGTGTTGAAGTCCTTCTTGGAAAATGTCATCAGAGATGCGGTCACCTATACAGAACACGCCAAGAGAAAGACAGTTACGTCATTGGATGTTGTGTACGCATTAAAGAGACAAGGTAGAACCTTGTACGGTTTCGGAGGTTAAAGTTTAAAATAATGAATATGGTTTATACATATATAGGTATCTAGGAGAAAGTACGGTTAGTGATGATATTTTATTACAATGTCCTTCCGGGGGTGTAGAAAAGAGATTCAATCTTAGGCTTGGGGACTTTATTTAAAATGACATGAATGTGAGAAAGGGATTTAATTGACTGCAAGGCTGCCCAATTTTTGAACCAGAGAACATTTTCAGGCGGCACACCAAGACCTTCTACAAAAGTCTTTTGTATGTATTTATCCACCACTGACCTTGTGCTTTCTGATATATCCCCGATTGGTGAAGAAGGATCTGCTGGAATGTGAATCTTGGACCATACACATACGTGAGAAATATCGTCTTCAAAATGGTAGGGAAAATGGTTGGGCAAAATCTTGACATCATCCTCACATTCAAAAAGACCTTTGCCCAGTGAACGGACTAAGATCTGGTTATCAGGAATGTGTTTCTGATTGATTTCTTGCCACAGCATACCACCATTATCTTCTGCATTGTACCAATCGAGTTGCTCATATAAAATGTTTTTGAATACTGTGGTATTCTGCTCTGCCATCTTATTTTTGAAGGCTCGATAGTTTTCGTTGACATCTTTGGACCTAGAAAAGTGTTCTAGATCGTTATTGTTTACGATCTCCTTCACGTCATCCCAGGTATATTTTCTCACTGCGGCCTTTAAAGGAGGACCGTTGGGTGTTTCTACGAAAACATATCTTTGGCCTTTTGCCGAAGTCTCAGCTGTGCCACTCATATAATCCCTTTCACTGTTTAACAAAAGTGTAGACTTAAATTTGTTAAACTTTCTGACCGACTAAACGATGAATTCTTCCATCCTGCGTACGTCTGTTAATCATGTTACAATTAAACCAAAAATGCAACCTGGTCCAGCGAGGAGGCGATTTTGTGTTCCTAATGACTTTGTAGCTTTTTTTAGGCACAGAATCATATGGAACAACGAATAAAGTGACTTATTTGAATTGGATGGCGTAAAAAAAGTTAAAAGGAGCATAAAGTTGAACTAGTATTGGAAATGCCTGTCCAAAAACTTATCGTCCTACGTCATGGAGAGCTGGAATGGAATAATTCAAATAAATTTTGCGGATGGCATGATGTAGGCTTAACCGAAAAGGGAAAAGAAGAAGCGAGATATGCGGCTAGGTTGATCAAAGAACACAATCTCAAGCCTACCAAGCTATATACTTCCAAGCTAACTCGATCGATTCATACGGGCGATATAATGTTAGAAGAGTTGGGAAGATTGTGGTGCGACGAAGTGAAGTCCTGGAGGTTCAACGAAAGACATTATGGGGCCTTTCAGGGTCGCGACAAAAGCGAAGTGTATAAAGAACTTGGCAAAGATAAGTACAACTATATTCGAAGAGATTTTCACGGTCTTCCGCCCTTGCAGGATGTTCAAGAATCAGGACAACTTCAGGACGAACGTTATGACTATATAGATATTGATAAGACAATGTTACCTAAAGGGGAGTCTCTTCTGATGGTGATGGAACGCTTAATTCCCTTCATACAGCACAATGTCGTTGCAGAGGATATGAAGCACGACGGCAGAACTGTTCTTATTGCTACTCATGGAAGCATAGTACGCAGTTTGATCAAGCACTTTAACAATGTCAGTGACTCAGAAATTACTAAAATCAATGCTCCAACTGGTATTCCACTCGTATTTGAATTCGACCAATCTTGTGAACATGCTGTAAATCATTATTATTTGGATCCGGAGTTGGCTCGTATTCGCACCGAAAAGGTAAAAAATGAAGGAAAAGCATAAATGCTGCGGTATTTAATAGAAAGGAAGCAGAGAACTAATATCCCGCTACAAACTTATCGGTATCAGTCTCCCCAGTGCTCATGATATCTACTTTTTCTCTCTTCCTTGTGTTGAGCCCATCGCAGCAGTACCTTATATCGGGACTATATGTAGGCTATATGCAGGCTATATCTTGCACCTAGCAGAGGAAGGTATTGTTTAGCGTACATCGTTATATCTCTCTTCCTCTCTTTCTCTCACTCCTCATACGATAGTTTTAATCTATAGATATGGTCTCGAGCCCTCCCTTTACGCCCATCTCTCTACATTCTTTACACCTGTCAGCAAAAATATAATTCATGCAGGAAGTTACTAGAATTTTCTACTAGCAAATTCGCCCTATAACCTATAGCTGCTAAATGCGCATGAACCGTTTACCGAATGGATCTATCTATTTTGGTTTTAGCGAATCTAGCTCCTTTATAGGAGCTTGTGTTCGGACTAATGACTTCTAATTTTAAAAGTTCACTTGTTTGTTGTTATCGTTATCTTTATAATAACAGGTAGCAAGAGTTTGTTTTATTAAAAAAAAAAAAAAAATAGCTCAGTTAACATTCTGAGGCTGCGGGTGTTCACGTAGCCATCTTAATCACGCTTAGAAACCTCTACAATTCTGGAACTACGCAATGTAGATGAAGACTCAAAGCGACTATGCGTGTTCACGCACGAGCGAATTTTGTAGCAGGACATTCACTTGCGTTTCAAAACTAAATTCTGCAGTATATTCATATTGCTGTTCAAAAATGAGTAATAGGCACCGCAATCAAACTGAAATTGCGGTCAGAGATGTGTAAGCTGTAGATACGGAAGCTACGAAAAAAGGCATTAAAATGGCTTAACAGACCATTCCTCACTAGCAACTCTACGAGAAGATCGAAGAACTTCTTTTTTTTCCTTTTTCTTTTGTTTTTTTTTTTAGTTTTTTTTTTTTTTTTTTTTTTTTTTTTTTTTTTTTTTGAATTTGTATAGCGCTGAGTAATAATCAGCGGTTAAGGAGTTCGTTTTATATAAATAGGATCATTCGAGATATAACGATATCCTTTATAGGTTAGGAAATTAATTAAGGGGCCAGAATTCAAGTTATACATTTGACCTCTTTGAATCAATAGACAGAGAAAGAGGTCAGATAGAAAGCTTCCAAGTTATATTCGTTTTTTGGGTGCTTAGATCAGAAAGTTTCAAAGGTTGGGTTTATAGAACCACAGTATGACATCAACTGTACCTTTACCTTTGAATAAGAATTCAGGATCGGAAATGATGGAAGACGAGTTATATCATGTACCAAATAGTCCCATTCAAATGGGTAACAATCGTACAGAGTCGCCTAGGCCGCACCTTTTGCGCAACGGGTCTAATTTGAGTCAAAACGGAGGACAGTCTGCTAACAATTTATCAAGCTTATTAAACGTTCCAGACACTTTTATCGAGCAATACCAAAAGTTGAACGGAGCGGGATATAATAATAGCAATAATAATCAAAGCGGCTTGTACTCGCAACCTTCGCTTCCTGTGGGAGAGGATTTCGGGCATCCATGGCAAGTGCCTGAAGAGGATGAAGGATTATGGTCGACTGGGGCGGAGTCGGAAGTTAATCCTTTTAATGACTATGGAGATCCGAACTCCCTAAATACACAGCATAACCACAATATAATGCCGGTACAAGAGAGCAACAAACCGAAAAGGTTTACTACGTTGGGCGACTATCCCTTTACTACTCAAAAACCAGTAAACGAGGAATATTTCCAGCTTCACAATCCGGATATCCAGCCATCACAAATGATCAGTAAAAAGAACTTTCTCAATGATCTTTACGATGATTCTTTGTTTGTACCACAGAGAGATGACATAGATTCATTAGGTGCTTTTGAGAACAATATGATAGATAACTTTGAAGAGGACATTGAGGATGATCTTTCCGAGGAGGATGAGGATGACGATAACTATTTCTATGATGATTTTGACGACTTGGTTAAAAATGATGATCGTGAGAAGAGGCCGACTGTGAATGACACTTCTGGTGAAGGAAATATGGCTGGTGGCTATTTAGATCATGCTAATAAGCAAGATAGCGTGCCTAAGAGTGAGGAAGATAGTGACAATAAAGGAAGCCTAGTGGATTCGGTTTTCGACGACTATGATGATTTGGATAGTGAAATGGCTGTAGATGATGGTTCTTATGTTGAAAACATAGAGCCGCAAGAGGATAAGATTTCTTTCGAAGATTCTAAAAGCAAGGCTGATGAGTTAGAGGGCACACCGACTCATGAAAGAAAAGACTCACACAAGTCTGCTGCGGAAATATCAAGTACTAATCCAAACCATTCTTGCAGTTTGATTAATCCCTCAACGGGACAGCCTTGCATGAAAAACTTTTCCAGACCCTATGATTTGATTAGACATCAAGAAACCATTCATGCGTCGAAGAAAAAGATATTCCGTTGTGTAATTTGCGAAGGAAGAGTCAACGGTGGTGCTGGTAATGGAAAGCTGAAGACTTTCTCTAGGGGAGATGCGCTTTCCCGCCACATAAAGGTCAAACATGGTTTGGTCGGTAAAGATGCTCTGAATTTGATTAATGACGCCAAAGAAAATGTCGAATACGTATGCTGGTAATGATGATGCAATGAGTTCTATATCCTAAATGACGTCGTATGTTATAAAATAAAAAAAACCAAAAAAAAAATAATTAGAAAGTATGAATCACTGTAAATAGTCTACTTTAGTAAGATTTGTATATAAATTAATAGATTCTAGTAATCGCCTCCAGTACTGACAACAGGTAGAGTAGCAGTGGCTTTACTGTAGTGGATGTATTGAAAGCCAATGACTATATCCAATGACATTTGAAACAAGGCTGCAATAATGAAAATAGTAGTTACATTGGATGTTCCTAATAGTAAATAGGAAAGTTTAAGTAAGTCTCCACCTAGCCAACTCAACAACAATATAAGTTTGAAATTTTTAGTCGACTTAAGACGATGCAACAAAAGAATCTGTGGCAACGGTAACAAAGATTCCGTGAGCAATCCCGCTGTTCCAACTAGTGAACCATAGTAGGTAGTGTTCTTCAAAATAGAAGTCAAGAATCCGACGGTCAACACGATATAACCAAGACACCTCCAGTATGTTTTCTCTTCCTGCCACTGCCAGAATAATAAGGGCCGTCTATAATGGCTGTCGAAAAATTTCAAAATATAAAAGAAGAAAGTACTCAACCATATTTTACTGTATAATATCCATTCTTTGGCAACATGTAAAATATTGTCCCAGGTTCTACCACTCCTTTCCAAAAAGTCAAACGACAAGTACATGGGCAGCTGGAGGTCTTGCGGCATGTTCCTATGTAATTCGTTTTTCCAATGTGGAAACGGCTCGAGATTTTCCGGTTGATAGGTTCGTGGTCGATAATGAAGTGACAATTTGAGCAAAACGCAATGCACAAGTATCATGTTGATCAGTTGTATCAACAACGCTCTATCGTATGGGTACATCCAGTAATAATATATTCTTAGTATCAGTGCAATCAACATAGTCGCACATATATCTTGCGAGAACCCATTCGAGGTCTCCCTTTGATAAATTCCATAGCAGGTAGTCCCATAGGAAAATAAAGGCGTCACCGAAATGAATACATTTGAAGCCTTCCCAATATCTAATAAATAGTTCCAATAAGATAATGTCTCGGATGGCGTTGTCTCTGACATGGCATCCTAGATTTTCAATCTCTTATTTACCAAATATACCGTTCTGGCGCCCAGCGGAATTTATTGTCGTTTAAATGTCGCACCATTTTCGTTCCTGACCGCGACATCTGCTTTTTTTACTTTGATGTCATACTTACTTTTCTTCGAGACTTCTCCCTTTAGCATCATCTAAACTAGAAAGCCACAGGATATTCCCTTTGTTCAAAACGCATTTTTTCAGCCACCCTATTTTCTTTTAATATTTCTTGTTTGAGAGACACCCCGGGCTTCGTATGCCTATGTCTCGGCGATGAAGACAAAAATGTTCTGTGCACGCAAAAGCAGAAATGAAAAAAAAAAAAAAAATACAAATAAAACAAAACTTTAAAATGAAACTTTAAGTCCAGGTGACGTAATGCGAGCTTTAGGCAATCTATGTGACTCAGACCTCGGCTTGCAGGATTACCTTACTCTTTTTTTTTTCTTTTTCTGCCTAACGTGAGTGTGCTGCAATAGAGTTATTTCTCTACAAGTGGTATAAGCTGAAATTGCTTGCTACTGGTACATAATGTAGCAATGGAGTCTCAGCTACCAAAAAGTCTTATATAAATAATAATCTAATATCTAACATCTACCTTTTCACAGGGGATGAGCCTGTTTTAAAGTTCGTCTGTATCGTCAACGTGATCACATTGAAGCCACTATTGCGCAACCTCATCTCTCCTTTCTTTTTTTTACAACTTTTGTACAAGCTTTTTCTTAATATTTTCGTTTTTGGATACGAGTACTTGTTTGAATGACATTTCCGAATGTCCTTGTTTGACTCATAAACTTGACGCTATGAATCATTTTACGTAATATAACCACTACTTTGACTGTATTTTGATTTACTGGCTAAGGAACAACAATACATTGTGACGCTCCTTGCATCCGAGGATTAGAAATTGGTCTGGGCACTACTTTCCGGAAAAGTGGATCAACGGAAAAGCGCTTAGTCTGGGGTTTTTGCGGGTTGGCGCTACAAGTGGCTCTATATAAGGAGGCAGAAATCCGACCTATTAAAAATTTGTTGAAAGCACCTTTAAGTTTTGGAGATAGAAGGTTATAAGATCGAACAGGTATTTAAAAAATGGCATACACAAAGATCGATATTAACACGGAGGATCGTTACTTCCAAGATCAAGTGAATGAAATAAAGCAATGGTGGTCACACCCACGTTGGGCAAAGACCAAGAGAGTTTACCAAGCAGAAGATATCGCTAAAAAGAGAAGCAGCTTGAAGTATGACTATCCATCGTCTATACAGGCACAAAAGTTGTACCAGTTGTTGGAACAACATGACAAGAACAAGACGTCGTCGGTTACCTTTGGTGCTTTGGACCCTATCCATATCACACAAATGGCAAAATACCTCGACACCATTTATGTTTCAGGATGGCAATGTTCATCTACGGCTTCTACTTCGAATGAGCCATCCCCAGACTTAGCGGATTACCCATACGACACAGTTCCAAACAAGGTCGAGCACTTGTGGTTCGCTCAGTTGTTCCACGACAGGAAGCAACGTGAGGAGAGATTAAATCTTACAAAAGAGGAAAGAGCAAAAAGTCCTTACACTGACTTCTTGAGGCCAATTGTTGCTGACGCTGATACGGGACATGGAGGGGTGACAGCTATACTTAAGTTGACCAAGCTTTTTATTGAAAGAGGTGCAGCAGGGATTCATATCGAAGACCAAGCACCAGGTACCAAGAAGTGTGGGCATATGGCCGGTAAAGTGTTGGTTCCTGTGCAAGAACATATAAATAGACTTGTGGCAATAAGAGCATCAGCTGATATATTACGTAGTGACTTGGTCGCAGTTGCCAGAACCGATTCTGAGGCCGCTACTTTGATTACTTCAACTATTGATCATAGAGACCATTACTTCGTTGTGGGTGCTACCAACCCTAATGCTCCTGACTTGTCAAGTCTTTTGTACGATGCTGAACAGAATGGGCTTCGTGGGCCCCAGTTAGAAGCAATCGAAGCCGAGTGGACAAAGAAGGCTGGTTTGAAGTTGTTTAGCGAGGCTGTTGTCGATGAGATCAAGGCCGGTAACTACAGCAACAAAGATGCTATGATAAAGAAGTTCACTGATGCAGTTAACCCATTATCTGTGACTTCTCACAAGGAGGCAAGGAAATTTGCCAAGCAATTGTTAGGAAAGGATGTTTTCTTTGACTGGGATGTTGCCAGAGCCAGAGAAGGTTATTACAGATACAAGGGCGGTACCCAATGTGCCGTTATGAGAGGTAGAGCTTTTGCTCCTTACGCTGACTCGGTTTGGATGGAGTCCGCCTTGCCAGACTATGAACAAGCAAAGGAGTTTGCTGAGGGAGTGAAGGCCAAATACCCTGACCAATGGTTGGCATACAATTTGTCACCTTCTTTCAACTGGTCTCGTGCAATGACTCCTAGCGACCAAGAGACTTACATCAAGAGATTGTCTAAGTTAGGTTACATTTGGCAATTCATTACTTTGGCGGGTTTGCACCTTAATGCTTTGGCCGTGGATGACTTCTCTAGAGATTACTCTCAAAGAGGTATGAGAGGTTACGCTGAAACCATCCAGAATAAGGAAATTGCCAGTGGTGTTGAAGTCGTCAAACACCAAAAGTGGTCTGGTGCTGAGTACATTGACTCTTTGTTGAAGATGGTCACTGGTGGTATCAGTTCCACTGCAGCTATGGGTGCTGGTGTCACTGAAGATCAGTTTAAAGAGAAGGCCGGTGGAAAATAGACTTTTTAGTATCGTCTTTTTCTTTCTTTTTGTGCCTCTATATTATTTAAGTTACGGAACAATAGAATACCTAAATAGGACTATAAGGTTTTGAAAATATAAAATTATTATTGTAGCTGAGTTTATAAGGGTCTTTCATTTTTTAGTAAGAAAGCATCGATCGAAGCCTTAAAGAAAAAAAAAATTAAATAAAAAAAAAAAAATTATATATGTAATATGGAGAGAGACATAGGAAAACTTTCTTTGATTGTATGGGTTTCATTGAACCGGGAAAACCATCTAAAAGGCGAAGGCTAACTCAGAAAGAAAGCAAGAGAAACGAAAAGGCCAAAGGCCAAAGGAAATCAATATTGGAGAGGCTTCCCTTTGAGATTCTATTTGAAGTCTTCATTCTAGCAGGTGTTGGTATTAATGAGTTGCCATTAGCAAACAAGTATTTCAATAGAAATTTGAGTCTAAACACCGATTCTGGGATTAATTGGAATCATACCAATCTAATATGGAATATTGTACAAGTACACTTTAAAGAAAATTTAAATAGTAAATTTAGTCTCCGAGACTTGAAAGGAAAGCTTGAGTACTACCAAGCTAAGTTTGGACTGAATGTTGATAACGAAACTTTGACTGACATAAAGGTGGCTGTGGATGATTTTGAAGACAACAAATATGCCTTGAAGGCAGACCTTTTCAAATATAAATTTGTCACTGCTAAGTTGGTAAATGAGTTAAAGATGCAAAATATGATAGCGCTAGAATACGATACTATAGAAAAATGCAGACTTTCTCGGTACCGGTTTATAAGGAAGAAACTACGGAAGTTGGTGAAAAGTGTGAACCAAGCTAATGACGGAGCAAATGAGGCTGACCACATGGCCAATAGAGCTATGGAAGTTTTTGGTGGTAATCTTGAGGAGGTTAACGAGTCTGGCCAGCAGGAAGGACAGTCGGAAAATAATAATGAAGATTCCGGATCTTACTCTGCTTTTCTTAAGAATAGTACTCTTCGTCCTCCACCCTTTCCCGATAGATACTATAGAAATATCACAAATGAAAAATTGGCTCTAATGCAAAAAATGAAAGAGATGGGTTTCATTTTAAAAGATGTGCAAAGGCTCATCATTTCTACCTTAAGATCTTTCGATACAAATGAGGTCGAGTTGAAGGGTTGGCAAGAGTCATTTGACCTTTTGTTGCATATCACGAACTCAGTAGTTACACCTCAATGCATAATGGAAACTTATGAATTAATACGAACCGGCAGACCTGAACACCAGACTTATTACTACGCTATTGCCGATCGACTTTTAGGCACCTTTTACCAAAAAAACCAAAATAAGGACTTTGATGATACCAGCTTGTGGCATTATGTCATCCACAGCAAGGAGAACGAATTTTTAAACATGATGATAAGGTATACTGATATATCGAAAAAAAATTTATTAGCATTAATGGGAACATGATCGTATAGACAGATATAGTCAATTTTAAGAGTCGACATAGATGTAGGAATAGACAATAATTTCTAGATTTTGGCTACATATGATTTCACGATGAGTGTCCAACAATGTAAACATAGAAATCTTAACATTGTTATGGCGTTTGTGCTTTTGTATGTTGTTGCTGCACCTTTTGTTGATACGGGTCTTGCATGTTATGGACTAGTGGGGTGGGTGTGGTGATCTCTTGGAACCAAGGATGCTGCAAAGCCTGACGAGCTGTGATTCTAGATTCGGGACGCATTTGCAAAAGACTGGTCAATAAATTTAATCCTAGTGGATCCAAATTAGGGATCAAGAAGCGTAAGTCTTGAGGAACGAAGATTTGCCAACTAGGTTTGTAATAAGAATATGATGATACTCCAGGCCAGGTTCTTTCGTTTGGAGTACCCATGAGTCTAAATATTTTTAGAAGTTGGTCTTCGTTGGCAGTACCTGGGAACAAAGGCTTACCAGTGCACATTTCCGCAAAAATACAACCCGCAGACCAAATATCAATTGACGCGGTATAAGCTCGAGATCCCAAAAGTACATCTGGCGCTCTATACCATAAAGTTACCACTTCGTTGGAAAAGGTATTAAAAGGAATTCCAAAAGCTCTGGCTAACCCAAAATCTCCCAATTTCAACTCACCCTTAGCATTTATCAATAGATTCTGTGGCTTTAAGTCTCGATGTAATACCCTATTATCATGACAAAACATCACTCCCCTTAGCAATTGGAACATGAATGACTTGACAATTTTCAAGTCTAACGCGCCTTGATTGCCATATATTTCCATGTATCTTTTCAAGTCCTTATCCATATACTCAAAAACCAACGTGAGCTTATTTTCTGTATGAATCACATCATAGAGTGTCACTACATTCTGATGGCTTAGTTCTTTCATCAAGGATATTTCTCTTATGGCTGTCGAGGGAGTCCCTTCTTCCGAGTCCAAATGAATTTCTTTAAGTGCAACTAATGTACCTGTGCTGCGACTCCTGCCCTTATAAACCGTTGCATAAGTTCCCTCTCCTAATTTTTCGAGCTGCTGAAACCTTTTTTATGTTAGTACCTATTCTTTATGTAACCGTGTTTCCACTGGTGTTCGTCCTCTTTTTTTTTTTTTTTTGACGATAACATGTTTTAAAAGCTACATCTGACGAATTTGAAACATACTGTGAGCTGATGCCGGTCATAGTAGTTAGTTCGTCTAGATTTTTATCTATTCAATCCTTAAAACGACCAGCTATCTTAGTCTTCGCTGTTATAAGGAGATGAATTTAACGCATTAAGACATCTAGGTAAGATTACACTATACACAGGAAAAGTTAACTTATAGAAAGGGAAAAATTTCTACTTTTATAATTTGAACCTTGTCGCCTAGTGAGAGCGAGGGCTTTTGTTCATTAAGGCCGTTGAGTTTTCTACCCAACCATCAGCACCACCCTCCATAGCAATGATATCCAAAACTCGACATTTTGTTTCCATTGGATTTTCCTCTGAGAAGGGAAAATTTCTTTCAGTGGCTAAAATAGCTGCATTCCTGGTGCTGGGGATTCTTAGCATTTCTTTCTCTACTTTCCAACCCATTCTGTAGGAAATTTCTTCTACGTGGTTAACCAAAGCACCATAAGTAGACTGGTTTTTCTCCGAATTGGGGAGAGTTCTTTTAGGGGGATAGCGCACTTTTGTTCCGGACAAAGAATGGGAGCAGCAGGGAATAACCATGAAAGGAAATTCTAGCAAAGGAATCCAGCATGTAAGCTCATCAGAATGGTTACCAATGATAAAAGTGTTTGGAGAAAAGTCTTCGGTTGTACTGACTTGAGGAGAGTCCAAAAGCGAAGTAGAGGAGTGATAGTTGGCAGATGAGTTGCCGTCAGTGTATTTATCCTTATCTGCTGGAGACAAAGACGCCTTAAATATCCGACCGTTGTCCTTAAGGTCTGGTGCTAACTTTGATACAGAAGGATGAGGCTTAAGCAAGATACTTGGTACTAATACTTGCTCAAGAAGATTTTGCGACACCTCCTCAGGATACAAAGCCCATGATTTGCGAGATCGTGCATCTATTCCTTTCCCTCTGTAGCCTTCCATGATGAGTATGTAGACGAGCAATCCATTACCGCATCCCAAATCCCTAAACTCAAAATCATGTTTTGATTTATACCTCTGACTCCATAATTCAATAAGGAATGCTGCTATAGCAAGATCTTCAAAAACATGCTTCTTGGGGTCAGTACTTTCGACCCAGTTATTCACAAGATGTGCAGAATACTTTCCTTTCAAACTTATGTATCTGTTCTGAAATGCAAACCTAGGAACGATCAAGTCATGGTGAACTCTCTTTTGATAGCCTGATTTTATGCCTTGGGAGTGTTTCTTAGATGTCAGCAATAGTCTCAATGCAATCCTGACTGATCTATCCGAGGGATCAAGACTTCTGAATATCTGATGCGAATTGGGAAATTTGAATGGGTAATAATGTATGGACAAGGTAGCTTCATGATAGAGGATACCTATAGCATATACTGAAGGTAGGTAGAACGGGATGTCTTCTACTTTATCAAGATGTGGGATGTAGATTATTAATACACTTTGGTTCGATGATTCGTTTTGACTTCTTGCTTCTCGAAATATTAAGCAACTTTGGTTTATAATGGGGTCTTTAAAAGGATTTCTAGGTATAAGCCTTCGAACTACCTCAACTTTTCTGCTGAAATTAAAATTCGCCGTGTCCAAGTCCACTGTCCTTAGGTCAGTGTCCATTAA
>JAJLZR010000040.1:0-181598 GCA_030572315.1 [Candida] glucosophila | reverse complement strand
TTTTTTTTTTTTTTTTTTTTTTTTTTTTTTTTTTTTTTTTTTTTTTTTTTTTTTTTTTTTTTTTTTTTTTTTTTTTTTTTTTTTTTTTTTTTTTTTTTTTTTTTTTTTTTTTTTTTTTTTTTTTTTTTTTTTTTTTTTTTAAATCTTTATTTTTCTACTTTTTTTTAATTAATTGTTATTATCAGTTCGTTGTGTTCGTTGTCACCTTTAATATTTGCTCATAGATTTATCACACATTAAAATCACAACTATAGTATTCTGCATTACTGCGTTGAATCTTTATCGTTAGGGTTAAACAGCATTGACATAAGCCTGGAAATAATATAATATTAGTACGAGCAAGCTTTTGGGCACCGAGTTAAGTAGGTTTAAGATTAAAATTTGACAATATTGTACAAGTTCAATAGTCAAAGTACCAGTAATAATGATACAGCATATACACACTATTAAGCCTATGAAGCTATATCTTCACGCAGGTTTATTAAGGCCTTTGCAAAATATGAATTATCAATTGCCTTGCATTCTAAAAGATTCATTGACACGCAGCAGTGGTATTAAAGGCAATAGACTTATTCCCGGAAGTTGCCGATATTACCTGAATTCTAGTGCGCTTATTATTCAAAATGATCCGCTTGAGGATAAGGGCAATATGCGTACAAACCATGGCAGCGACCAAAGAGAAAGTCACATTAGAAAAATATCGTCACATGCAGATGGCCAGTCGCGAGACCCAAGTGACCGTGAGAAAGACAGCGACCAAGAAAATGTGAAGGAGATAGATGACAACCATTTAAATATCGATAATATACAACCCCAAAGTTCCCCTGCTGAAAATGACGATGAAGATATCGGGGACGAGAGAGACCTCCTAACAACGATCTTCGAAGACCAAGAACCATATATGGATACCTATTACGTTCATTGTGAACTTGTGCGGTCAGGATTTACTCCTGAACAATCTAACGAACTTATAAACTATTTGATTAAGCAGCTAAACACGAAACTCTCGAAACTTAACACCAAGTACAGTCAAAAGTACGAATTAGAAAATGAAAGTTATCTATTTATAAGTGCTCAACAGGAATTGCGCGTGGATATAACCAGATCCATGGAATCTCATATGAATGAATTGTTGAATCTAATTCATGTTTTAGAACGTGATTTTAGTATAATAGCCGATGAACTTAATAATGACTTCATACAGATGAAAAACAATACTCAAGTGGTCATGAATGACCAGAAGTCTGATAATACTTTACATACAAAAAGTATAACTCTACGAATACAAGAAACAAACCACAAGATCACAACAGAGTTGCATTCTGCCATGAAATCTGAAGTAGAAAGTTTGAGATGGCATATTTCCAGATGGGGATTAATAGGCATTTTAATAGCTGTATTTTCAGGATGCACCATGTTTTATGTTCATAAGATGAAATCGATTAAGATACAAACACGAGAAGAGATGGTACCTCTAGTGATTTACGAACCTAGCGAACTTGACGATGACGACTATCATACGGATTTAGATGAGAATGACATACATTAGATTATAGCTACATAGAAAATTAGCGTTCGATGACTCATTGTATCAGATTGTAGATCTAATAATGGTAGTGCCGCTTGGACAGTCAGCTGACTACAATGTCATTTTGTTATCATAGTTGCGTTGCACACTTGATAATAGGATTGTTAAACTTTTAGTTTTGACCAGTCTAGTAATATAAACTTTTTCTGTGGTTTAGGTTAGAATTATGGTGGAACCATGCAAAGCTGAAGCTTGTGCTATCCAAGACTGTTTAATAGGAAATGGCTATAACGAGGCAAAGTGTTCAAAGACCATAGACAATCTATATTTATGCTGCAAGAAGTATTATGAAGAGCATGGTCCCGAGAAACAAACTACATGTTGTCCTAAATACAACTTGTTACAATTGAAACTCAAACAGAGAGAATTAGGCCAAGTGGACGCCCAAATGATTGAACATTCAAGAAGATAAACTCTCTGGGCAAGTCTTACATATACGTATTTTATTTTATTTTCTCTCGATATAATAAATCAAAGTCTACTTGTACACTTGTTCGTTTCAGGTTCACGTAGTGAACAAGTAAGTCGTCCACACAGAAAATGAGCCTGCAACAGTTTATTCTAAGGCTTACCCGAGCACGGCACTACCAGCAAACGATAGCTTTTACATGTGAACATTTCATGCAAACCGTGACTCTATGGGCGCCTATATATAAAGACATTGTTGAAGAAAAAAAAGTAACTCGATTCCAACAATTCAACTTTTAAGTAGTAATTTGGAAATGCCGGGTAACAATTGACCACTAAAACAGATTCGACTTAGATATAATAGCTATGATTTAGACTAGCTGATTTAGACTAGCTATGATGTGGACTCGGATCCTTTCTTTTTATCGTAGTTTCGAGTTTCAGGAAAATAAAGTTTTAAGGCTAATTGTTAGTAAATAGTCAATCTAATTTTTTAAGACGGTATCAATGAACAAATACATACGAGAATCATCTTCCAACCATAGAGATTGACCACTTATGTTTTTTATGGAGTTGTCGACTTTGACACTCTTTTCAAACTCTTGCATGGCAGAATCAATACCGATGGGGTCAACTCCGAGCTCAGCTAATTGTTTTCTCAATAGAGCGATGTGCAATGCCATCCTAAAAGATTTTTTTTCATGGTCCTTTCTCTCTTCAATCATCTGTAAATCTTTGTTCCTCCGGACGTTGAGGAAGTTTGCTTGCTGGACTTGAAGAGCTTTTTTCATAGTAGTCAACTCGTTGTTCAACTTTTCAACTTTTACGTTGTAGTTGAAATTATCATAAGCAAGATAAGACAACGCCACTATGGCAATAAAGTAAGCCCGCCCCACAAAAGAGGAACCCGTGGAGCCCGTTTGGGTTTGATTGTCATAATTTAGATTATTTCCAACAGACTCAATGTGGTTTTCGGTTCTTGGAGGTTCACCAATAGGTTCCTTGTGAGTCTCATGCACAGGAAAAGAGGGAGGGATTTCTTTGGAATTAGTGAAAAATCGAGGAGGGTAATGTTGATCACTAAAGAGCCGTTGGAACTGTAAGGCTACCCTAGGACCAGTGAATAATTTTCCAGACATAAAAGACGGATATTTCCTTTCCATGACATACATTTTAGCCTTCATATATTTTCTTACTGTTCTAGTAAAATGGTGCACACGACCAGTAGCTACATTACCTTCAAAGCTTATCGTTACTTATATTAACATCTACTATAGATATATGAAAATCGAAATACTGTAGAGCTGGATTAGTGGATTGTTTAGTGTCTCTTAGACTCAGCAATAACCCTGGACATGTCCTCAATCTTTCCTTGAGCTCTCTTGTGAGTGCCTAATCTCTTTTTGGCCAATTTTCTAGCCTTCTTATCAGCACCGTTTCTAATCAATTCGATCAATCTTCTTTCGTATGGAGCCAATCCAACGACTTCCCTCACAAGACTTCTGACGAAGCTGGTTCTCTTAGTCAATACACCCTTTCTGTGGGAAATCTTTGGTGCAACTGGTCTCTCAGTGACCTTGTGTCCCTTATTGATACCTCTAGCAATACCTATAATATTGTTAGTAATGCTGCCATCTTTCCAATATTAAAGCTTCATGATAGTAACTTCCATCCCAAAATTCAGGCGACATCAACCACACAATTACAAAACAATAATGAAAAACAAAGCATATTGACAAACATAAATACTATACTGCTCTTGCATCAAAAAATCACTTCAAGCTTTTTTTTTTTTTCACCTCCTGGGCATCCTGCAAAAGCCAGTCTGCAAAAGTTATCCAACGGATAAGTACCTTGATTTATGATACGCCATTAAGAGAAAGTACTACCGTACAAGCTGTAACTCATATATTCATCCCACATACCTGTCCTGGCCATTGTACCTAAGTATTCCTTTTTAAAGTACTACTATCTAGTAAGTAAAACTTTTACGATAGTGTTAGTAGCTACTCACGAAAAAATTTCAGAATCGATCACATGATTAATTTTTTGTGTCATCAAATCCAGGTCATCTGACTAGCGTGACTGCTCTATTTTTACAAAGCCGCAGCAGCTAATTCTATTACTTCTAACACAGGGGACTACAATATAAACCAGCACTTATCTATATTCGGCACCAGTAATACTAGGAACCTACAAGAGAATAGTAACAATTTTTTTTTAAAAGTGCGTGCGTAGTCTTAGTCTAGTATTATTCTATTTACAATGACCTAGGCCTAGGCAGTGACTTTTGCAAAATCAAAGCCGTAGTTTTCCAATTTGGAAACGAGCTCTCTTGAGGTAAGGTAGCTGTGGTTGCGGAGGTAATCCTTCCATGTTATGGGGATGTAAGTGTCTCTTTGTGCGTAGTTCCACAATTCTTTGAGTAATTTGTTTTTTCCCACAATTATACGCTTCCCGTCGTCATGAATATAGTATACCTGGTGTAATTTACCATCTTTTTCGATTTTGGGGAGGCTCTCGAGTTCCTTCTTTTTCATTATTTCGTAACGCAACTTCCACCCCTTTGAGCCCATAGTTTTGATTCTGGCAGGCTTGTCTTTCAACAAGTAATTGTCTAGCCCACCCTCTTTTGTAATTGTCCTTAATACTGACGTAGAAACCCGAGTATGTATTGCTTTGTTGAGAGTTTCAGACCAAAGCTTAGATTTGACGATATTTGGTACATGCGATCTCAAGTTCTTATTTCTTGACTCCGAACAAGTCTTTGAGCGAGTCCTCTGTAATCCTCCATACAATCCTCTGTTTTGACGCTTAAAGTACATAGTCTCGTAGGCATAGTCTGGATATTTTTTCTTGAAAAATGGAATACTTAAGCCTTCTCTACTGTCACCCGCTTTGTATGTCTTGGTATCTATGGGTTTAGTATACCGAGTGATTTTATAATACTTCTCAAGTGTTATTGAATTCTTATGAAACTGCCTAATACCATGAATAAGGCCGCTAGAAGCCTTGGCGAAAATTGGATACTTAAAAAGTATCCCCACCATACCGTATATTTCTTTTCAATCTTCCCAATATCACTTAGATACCGTGAAAAAACTCTAAACTTCAACTAAAGTGCGAAATACCGACGTCGAAAGTGCAGTTTAGCCACATCAGTACACCCATACGGATAAAAAAACATAATATTACACTAATAATAAAAATAATAATAATAATTAAAAAAAAAAAAAAAAAAAAAAAAAAAAAAAAAAAAAAAAAAAAAAAAAAAAAAAAAAAAAAAAAAAAAAAAAAAAAAAAAAAAAAAAAAAAAAAAAAAAAAAAAGGTATGAGAAGCCTTATCAATTCGCAGCTCCTTAGCGATACAATCCGCCACACTATCAGTAGTTCTTAAGTAGAAGAATCATTTTTTATTTTATGCATAATTTTTGTTCCAGAGCTTGCAGAGATTATCTGTGTAGCTCATAGATGTATAAGTCCTCTCCCATTCGTAAACATTTACTTTGTCGACGCCTTATCACCGTGAATATCCTTTAACGGTCAAAAATTCGAAGCAGCGAATCAGAGTGTACATGGCAAAATCAAGTCAATCTCTAATATTATAAGTTATTCACTATACAATATACATTGAAGGAAGAAATTATAAAAGCCTAGTGCGAATATTACATATCATAGAGAAACGAGTTCATAACGCCTTAGGAAAAAGGTAACACCTGGAGATAGGGCATTTGGAAAACGGGGAGAAGAGAAGAGGAAAAAAAAAAAAAAAAAAAAAAAGAAAAAAAGTCGTGCAAATCCTTATCAAAAACTAATGAGCCGACCCTCAAAGGTAGATACAAAGTATTAAGATTGGCGAGAAGAACTCGAATTTCGATTTACGAAGCGGCAAGCAGGCGAGAAGGTTAAGCTTAAAGGATATACTTGACTCTATTAGTATAAAAGAGACAAAGTGTTATTGGAAAGTGTGGCCCTGCGCTCATTTTCGGATAGAGAGTTGTTGGATGATCAAGGTGACTTGACGAGATTGAAAACAAGGATAATTATTTTAGGAAGTTGGAGTAATTCAGTGATTTAAAGCTGTATTATAGATCTGGAGTCTTTTTTTTTTTTTTTTCTTGTTCTTTTTGACTAGATGCTTATTTGACGAAGCACAGTTGGGACAAAGTTTTTAAACTTTTATAATTAGAAGTAACTAATTGGTTTAACCAAAGGAAAGAGATAGACTAATGGCAGAATTTGCAAAATCGATGTTTAGTTTCAGCGGACCTTCGAGCAAGGAACAATCGCCTAATCAAGAAAATCAAGGAGATGCCCTTAATCATCAAGGGCAGAAAGATCAGGATTTGAATGTGAGCCTTTATAGCATCAATAGTACTCTCAAGGGCTCTAACGATAAGTTCTTTCCTAAAGGTTTAGTAAACGTTGCGCCGACGACAGCAATTTCGCATAATTCTTTTGCATATGGAACAACATCTACTAAAGCATGTAATGAAGTGCCTCTTAACGAGACCATAAGAAACCAAGGAAGAGCTGCTACACCATTAGAATATGCGCAGTTGACTCATAATCGTGCACGAGCAGCTGAAACGAACAAGCCTGTCGACACGGTCGAAGAGAAAAAGTTGCCTTATTCGCAGCAGTCTAACGAGTCACACACCCAAGAGGATTCTTCTATTTTTTCTTCGCATCATGATTCAGCATCTATGAGTTCGCAACCACTAATTATTACCACTGATGAAGCGGGTCAAAGTTTGAATGTCAACAAGCATACCCAACCAAAAGGTAAATTGAAGGTAACCATAATAGAAGCAAAGGATTTATTGATTAACTCACCTACATCGCAGCCATATGTTGTGTGTACATTTCAAAGTTCAGAATCGGTAACAAATGCTCCTAATTCTTTTGGTGCTTCTTCCGAAAACACGTTGCGCATGATTGAGGATAATAATAGGCCCGGGCGTGGTCGTCCCTTCAATGATTTAAGGTGCAATTTGAGAGAAAAGAAGCCTATTTATAAAAGACAGTCATCTACTCAATGTCTAGATACACAAAAAAACAATATTGGTTCTGCTAATCCTGTGTGGAACCACACTTCCACTTTTGATGTGGTGGGAACGAAGTCGGAATTAGACATATGTGTTTACGATGCGGCTGCCGATGATTCTTTCTTGGGACATGTTAGGATTTTTCCTTCTATCAAGGTGTCGGAAGATGAAAGAGAAGTGTGGGTTCCTTTGAACGCCCGAGTCATGGGGGAGAGCGTATCGGGATGTATCAAAGTAGGTTGGGAATATACCTCGCTAGACAAGAAACTGTGTGGTCCTGAGGACTTCGAGTTATTGAGATTACTTGGAAAGGGTACATTTGGACAAGTTTTCCAAGTAAAAAAGAAGGATACCCAAAGAGTCTACGCAATGAAAATATTATCCAAGAAAGTTATCGTGAAAAAGAAGGAAATTGCTCATACTATAGGGGAAAGGAATATATTAGTGAGAACATCTACGTCTTTATCATCTTTCATAATTGGCTTAAAATTTTCTTTTCAGACTCCTACAGATTTGTATCTAGTAACCGATTACATGTCCGGTGGAGAGTTATTCTGGCATTTACAGAAAGAGGGCAGATTTCCTGAAGATAGAGCGAAATTTTATATCGCTGAGTTGGTCTTAGCTTTGGAGCATTTACATAATTACGATATCGTCTATCGTGACCTCAAACCTGAAAATATATTGCTAGACGCTAATGGGCACATTGCATTGTGCGATTTTGGTTTATCGAAAGCCAACTTAAATAATGATGGTACCACAAACACTTTTTGCGGGACTACCGAGTATTTAGCACCGGAGGTGCTATTGGATGAATCAGGATATACGAAAATGGTTGATTTTTGGTCTTTGGGTGTTTTGATTTTTGAGATGTGTTGTGGTTGGTCGCCTTTCTATGCTGAGAATACCCAGCAGATGTATAAAAATATTGCATTTGGTAAAGTCAGGTTCCCAAGAGAGGTACTCAGTCCTGAAGGCAGAGCGTTTGTGAAAGGACTTTTGAACAGAAATCCTAGACACAGATTAGGTTCGATAGACGATGCGGCTGAACTAAAGCGCCAACCATTTTTCCAAGATATAGATTGGGATCTATTGAGAACTAAACGCATTCCTCCTCCTTTCAAACCTCATTTGTCGTCCGAGGTAGATACTTCAAACTTTGATCCGGAGTTCACTTCTGAATCTACTGCTAATTTCAAAAAGCAAGCTGAATTGGCCTCTACTCCTTTATCTCCTGGTATGCAGGCAAATTTTAAGGGTTTCACCTACGTAGATGACTCTGCGTTTGAAGACAATTTTGGCAAATCTCAGAGGATGAATACATTTAAGGAAGTGGGTTCTTTTATTCCAGGAAATCCGAACTTACCTCCTGATGAAGACGTCATTGATGATAATCAAGACCAAATAGATGACAAAATGGATATTGACGATGAGCAACAGATTGACCAGGAACAGGAAGAACTTGTCAACGGTAGAATTGATTTATAAATATCTTTGGGTTTTTTGGTTGGATCCATCTATTTAGACGAATAACAACTTGTGTATTATTGGTTATTTTATTTTGTTCTATATTTTTTCTATTGGATTGGAAAGATATTCCAATGCATCTACGTTTTTAGTACTGGTGAATTAATTGTATCTATTTGATTTTTTTTTTTTTTTTAAATTACCACCACCACATTCATAAATTCTCCTTGCAAAGGCGTTCTGTTGTTTGTGTAGCTTCAGTAGCTTTTGAAGGAGCCGTTGATTACCACAGAGTTGATCACTGCTAAACGAATAGCATTCGAGTTTTGTGTAACACTAGTAAAAAGTTCACGAAAGAATTTATAAAGGACAATAGGAAAATATATATCAAGCATGGGGCATCCAGGTAGACCTAGACGGCGCAATAAGATCCAAACACCTTTTAGGCCACTTGAGGAACAACCAGTAGCTCACCCAAAGCCTGCATTCAAGGACGAGCTAGCAATTCAACTACATGATGAAGCAGACTTAATATCGTATAGAACGGATGCCGCTAGAAGGTTTATATCCAACCAGGAATATATGGAGAAGGTTGTGTCGACGTATATACAGTCGACGAAAATTATTCCACCCAAATCGTTTCCAGAGCCCCCTAATCGAGAAGCCAGGACTGATGAAGATTGGAAGAAAATAGCCAGCGACTTAAACCCTGACGAGGTCTATGTAGGAGACTTGAAGATTATGAAGATGAAAAACAAAATATTAGACGATGAAATAGGAAGGCTTAGTACACAGCTGCCCTTATTGCCTACTAATGATGAGGCGTTTGTCGACAGCAAGGAGCATATTAATCGTTTGGCACAGTTACAGTCTCAGGTACATGATAAAGATTCTTTTAACGAGCTCCAGAACGAATATGACAGTATCGTAAAGCAACAGGAAGAAAAGTACAGTAAGAAATTTACCATAGTTCCAAAAATACGAAAACATTCAGAATCGATAGATAAATTAAGTAATGGCAGTATACAAGTCAGTTCGGCTCCCCCAAACTATGATCCGCGACTGGTCAGCACCTTTATCGACATGAATGTTAAAGGAGAAAGAGGTGATGTGGCTGAAGAGCCTTTTTTCGAGAATGGGAAGCAGGATTTACCATTCATAGACGGATTCGAGAGACAGGACGAATATGATGACCTCCGACGTGATTCTGGCGACTTAGGTGCTCAACTTTCGGAAAATATGGAGCTCAACTCAAATATTGACATGGACAAAAACGAATTACCTTACAATCCAGACGCGAACGACATGGATGACATTAACCTTCTATTTGACGGTACTAATGATGAAAAAGATGTAGTGGCCGAAAACTCCGCGAATGGTGATAATACTGGTATTGTAGGTGAGATGGAAAATTTATTCAACTTCCAAAATGACGAAGACGAAAATCTAGGTGACTATCAGCTATATTAATCTTCCATTATTATATCCTCTCAAACTGTACTTAATACTGATGCATTTAATTTTTTTTGTAACATTATAAATAAGAAAACTAAATATATATATATATATAAGGCTATTGCAAGATCACCTTGACGTCTTTTGGCATTGTTGGACCTTTTCACATAGTTCCTTTGTTCTGTTCTGCTCGGACAACGATAATGCACGTTTGTGTCATGCACGTGACCGCTTTTCTGTTTCCCAACAGTAGTATCATCAAATCAATGCAACAGAGAACAGTTTTAGCGAGGTGAAGGCTTATGGACCAAGTAGAATTAGTATCCGGTAATGAGGATGCTGGGATGACCCAGGAGCAACATGAAAGAGCATTTCTCCTTCAACAGCAGCAGTTGGCGAGAACTCGAATAAAACAACAAAAGTTCAATCTCACTTATATCGGATACCTCTTGATCTTTACAATATTCGCAGTCCTTCAAATCATCGGGGTGGTTATATATACTCAGGGGTTCTTGCTATCGAGACAGGTGTTGCCAGATATTTCTGAATGCAAAGAAAGCGGCGTGGATTATTGTATGCGTCCAGCGCATTTTAAGAAAAGCATTATATTAGTGATAGATGCGTTGAGATTCGACTTCGTGATTCCGGTGAAAGACTCAGAAAAGAAGTATCACAATAACTTTCCCATTTTACACCTGTTGGCACAGGAAAGTACCGAGAATGCGGTACTACTCAAATTTATCTCGGACCCACCCACTACTACTTTGCAACGTTTAAAAGGGCTAACAACGGGGACATTACCTACTTTTATTGACGCAGGGTCCAATTTTAACGGCGACGAAATATATGAAGACAATTGGTTGTTACAGATGCATAAGTTTAACAAAAGTATTGCTTTCATGGGTGATGATACATGGACAGCAATGTTTAACAAGTACATTAATCCTCAAATGTCCTTTCCTTATGATTCCCTAAATGTATGGGATTTTGAAACTGTGGATAATGGTGTTTTGGAACATCTTTATCCTCTTATAACCAAAAATAATTCTTTCAAATGGGATATCATAGTAGGTCACTTTCTCGGCGTTGACCACGTGGGTCATCGTTACGGTCCTGACCACCATACTATGAAAGAAAAACTTAATCAAATGAATGATGTAGTCAAGGATGTTGTTGAAAGATTAGATGATGAAACGTTATTAATAGTAATGGGGGACCATGGTATGGATGCAAATGGCAACCATGGAGGTGATTCGATAGGTGAGTTGGAAAGTTCTTTATTCATGTACTCAAAGAAGAAACAGTTCCATGTGAATAAAAAGCCCCTTGAAGCATACGATGTTGCCAAAGAGGGCAAATATTACAGAAAAGTAAATCAAATTGATTTGGTACCAACGATCTCACTACTTATGGGACTACCAATCCCTCACAATAATTTAGGCTTTCCTATAGATGAAATGTTCTCTACGGAAAAAGATTTGGCAGAAGCCAGCTACAAAACGGTCAATCAAATTCTGAAATTTTGGAAAAAATCGGGCATGACATATGATACTACAACATTTGGAAGTTTTGAGGACTTATTAAAACTTTACAATTCATTGAATAAGTCTCAATCTTATTATGAGGAATTTATAGACAGCTCAAAAAACTTCCAAAGTAAAACATTGGAACAATGCAAATCTATGTGGGCTACATTCGATCTACCTTCCATATCTATAGGCATTGCCATTATTTTGTTTTCTTTCCTATTTTTATTAATTTACTCGAGGCTAATACCGTCAGTACGGCTACTGATTATGTCATTCGAACTTGTGGGCTCTGTTATTGCAATGGTTCTTATCGGCTTGGTCTCAGGATTCTCAGTTTATGTGGTACTAAGACCAGCAATATTCACCTTGAAGAAGTGCCTCTGTCTAGGAACTACTGTCGGTATTATTATAGGTTTATGGTCCCCAATGATTGATAAGTTCAGCTTGATGTGGTTTTGGTATCAGCTTAAAGACTTTTCGTGGTACAGTTTTAATATCTGGTCTTTTTTGGCAGTAGTATTTATCTTGTTGCACACTTTTATGTTTGCCTCAAATTCCTTTGTGGTATGGGAGGAAAAAGGAGTTCAGTTTTTTATCAATACGTTTGGTATCTGTTGTTTATTTTACTGTATAGCGAATCCAGCATTAAGACGGTCAGCAAGGATTCTAGGCATACTGCATTCTGGGACCTTTTTATTGTTGTCTAGGATTACTTCTATGATACATGTCTGCAGAGAAGAACAAGGCCCTTCCTGTCATTCTTCATTTAACACAACTTGGTGGTCCATCATTCTTCTATATGCTATGTCACTTTTGTTGCCCTCATTCATTTGCGCCTTTTATTCACTAACAGATTCATATCATGCAGCCGGTACAGCCTGGATTGGAATAGGATTGCGGTATACCTTGTTGTCTAATGCCATATATTGGACCCTTGAATTTATGGAAAATAATGAAGTTATTGAGCTGAGATTAAAACCTTTTAAGCCCATTTTAGATGCGTTTAAAATTGGACTCGCGAACTGTATCCTCTTGTTCGCTTTGGTGTTTGCAAATTATAGTTGGTCGAAAGGCCCTTTGTGCATATTCCTTAAACGTGGAAATACACCTCCTCTGAAAGAGACAACGGAAGTTGAAAATACGGAAGAATTGAGTCTAGCTTCAAGGATCTCGGGATACAATAATATTTACGGTTCCTGCTACTTTTTGTTCATTCTCAACTGCTCCATGGCCATAATGTTAGTGACAAAACCATTGGGTGCAATATCTCTTGGAATGTTGTTAGTACAAGTGATGTCTCTCTTAGAATTGTATGACATAATTGGATTAAGGAAACATTTGATCGCTCCCATAATGCTTGGCTTGTTGGGTTTCGAGCACTTCTTCAGCAGTGGACATCAAGCAACCATACCTTCTATTCAGTGGGATGTGGGATTCATCACCACCCAGAGTATAATTTTTCCCTTTACCCATTTGAATATCTTTATGAATACTTTTGGCTCCTTCATTATTACCTGTCTATCAGTTCCTTTAATTACCTTATGGAGAACTCCACCTTCAAACAAGCCCATCTCCACTTTTTCCCATGTTGTTACTGATTCCTCGACTTTACTAATGTACCAAACGTTACTTACTTTATCCAGCTTAATATTCACTGCTCATTTTAGAAGACATTTAATGGTGTGGAAAATATTCGCCCCAAGGTTCATGATGAGTGGCTTATTACTTTTAGTTGTAAATATATCCTTGCTTGTATTAGGTTTAGGATTTGGTACTGGGAAAGTAATGTTCAAGATTAGTAGAGTATTTGGCAAATAGACGTATATTTCTATAGAGGCTATCAACTATTGTTACATTTTTCCTTAAAAGATTAAAAAAAAAAAAAAAAAAAAAAGCCCAAGTGTAATACATGTTGAGAAGTTGCCTTAAATGATCCAATCAAGACACAAGTAGTTTCTCGAGGTTTAACTTGAAATGACATGCAGCCAGTTGAACTGTTGGCATCTATTTGTATTAGTAATACTTAATCTTAATTTTTGCGTTTTTTGCATTGGTCAATTCCCATATGAATCATCTTTTACACCAGATCATATTAGCTATTTGAAAAATACAACGAAGCTGCTATTTCAACACTCATGGAGATCGTACATGAAATTTGGTTTCCCAGCAGATGAAGTTAAGCCAGAAACTTGTGAACCATATGGGCCTGACTTCAATGACATTTACAACATAATACGAAATGATGCCATGGGCAATATATCACTGACCCTTGTTGATAATTTGGATTCCTTAATTGTTATGGAAGAGTGGGAAGAGCTAGAGAACTCTTTGAGATATCTTGAAAAAGAGCAGGATAACTTCTTTCGTAAAGATACTATAGTACAGGTTTTTGAGACAAGCATAAGATCGCTAGGAGGTCTTTTATCATGTCATTTGCTCATAACTGACTTCAAAAACCACAGTCCGGTAGAATACAGATATCAGCGGCTCAAAGAGATAGCAGATTCTTACAATGGATTCCTTCTTAATATGGCATATGATTTAGGACTTCGACTTTTGCCCGCATATAAGACTTCTACGAACATACCGTTACCAAGAATTAATTTACTAAGAGGACTTCAAGGAGTTCCACTTGAGCTCCAACGGGAGCAATGCCTTTCGGGGGCCACTACACCGATGTTGGAATTCACTTTGCTATCGAGACTAACTGGAAATCCAGAGTTTGAGCGTTATTCTCAGTCGACCTTCTGGAAGCTATGGTTTTCTAGGCTGAAATTAGACCTTTTGCCAATGTCAATTGATTCACTAGAAAATACGTGGCGAGACGACTACACTGGCATTGGGGCTTCGGTAGATTCCTTCTATGAGTATGCGGTTAAGAGTTCTATTCTATTCAACGACGAATACATGTGGTCAGTCTTTAAGAAGTCATATAAAGCATTGCTTATACATCTGGTTCAAGCGAAGGGTGAAAGTGATGGCAGTATGATATTTGGCAATATCAATGTAAACGATGGTATGCTTTCAGCATTATGGATAGATCTGTTGGGGGCGTTTTGGCCCGGATTGCAGGTGCTTGCAGGTCAGGTAAACAGTGCAATCGAGACTCATTTGGTATACATGAAATTATGGGACTATTTTGAACTGATACCAGAAAGATGGGCATTTATTTCTCCCCTCCTAAAAGATAAATTAAATACAGGGAACGCCTCGATTTTTTTAGAATGGTATCCGTTGAGGCCGGAATTCATCGAATCTACTTATTACCTCTACCGTTCTAACCGTGACCCTATGTATTTACAAATAGGCGCACGGATACTTGAAGTACTCCGGACAAAATATAGCACGAAGTGTGGCCTTCGAGGTCTACAAGACATAAGATATGGTAGTTTTCAAAATCGTATGGAAACTTTTGTTATGAGTGAAACGTTGAAATACCTTCTATTACTATTTGACATAGATGATCAAATCTTTCTTCATTCGGATATGATGAAGAAGAAAAATTGGATTTTTTCTACTGAGGCGCATCCTTTATGGTACGATGAAAGCATGAAGGCTAGCAAAAAAATGTCTGATATTGAATACGGTGCTGTCGACGAAATTTTTGAGCTTAAAGAGCTGTGGTTGAGGACTCTATTTTTAAAGGTTGGAGTGGACTCGCGTAAGCTTTATGACTTGGACACTAATAAGCTTAATGATGTTGCGACCCCTGAAGTAAAGCATCCTAACAGCCCTAAACTTAAAAAGTTGCCCTGGCTCAGATTAGTCGATTACTTTGAAGACAAACTAAGTGTGTGTGAAAGTTCTAGCTTCAGAAACACCAATGGCTTCTTTATGGTTTCGGGATACTATTCATGGCAGGACACGTTCAAACCAGACAAAATCTTCAAATCGACTCTCTTTCGCCCGCACTACCTTCTGCTGTCGTCCTTAGATGGCAGCTATTTCGAGATTTCTCCTTCCTTCTTTAACGTGTATGGTTTTCTAAAGAAACTGTCTGATAATGACTTATTTTTGCAGTGTCCAAGACTTTCAACCACTATGACTTATGAAGTTATTTTAGGCGATATTAAAGGAATCAGTGATATGGATGTCTTTATTTTTAAAGCTACCGAACATCCAAGAAAAAATGGCTATCCTCCTATATTGGAAAATGATTTGTGGATACCAAAACTCTACCCTACCCGCATGAGATTCGAAAAACTTGAGCCCGGGGCTATAGATTCCTTCAATAGAATCATTCCTCAAGAATACATCCAATCGATAAGAATTGACGACTTCAACCTCCATGGCGCAAGTCCTACCAATAAAATCGAAGCTGATGCTGACAAGACATCAGCAGCTTTGAGACTCAAAAAGGTTAATGGTATCCGCGTTCCACCTAATCTGGTTGTTTGGACTTCATCTCTTGATATACTGAACTTTTTTAATTCTCCTACCATTAAAATAACTAGTGACGGCAGGGTAAAAATACAAGGTTACGTCATTGAGAATCTTTTTGTTTATAATTTATAGAATTCCGTCTTTTCTTATGCTATAGCATTCTTACTTTATTTAATCTCCTCAATATAGACCTAATTAAAGAGACTCTTATATTTGTGGAAAAGAAATCGACTACAAAACATTGGTGACCAAAAAATTTAAAAAAAAAAAAAAAAAAATGTTTTAGCCTTCTTTAGGCACTATTATATTAGGCTCGTTTTCTTTTGAAGTCCCTTCGAAAGGACTCTGCGTTGGGACCTTTACAAAGCGCTAATCATCTGATTTGCAAATTCACTGAGGCCTCATCTCGGAAGAATTGGACCCAATTTTATATGCAGTTTCGAGTAATGAGTCAGCCAATGAGTCAAATCGGCATATCCAAAAAAAAAAAAAGAAAAAAAAAAAGAAGCATATGTTAAGGTAAGAGAAGGAAATTAGTGTATATGAGTTATTCTATGCTAAATTTTAGACGCTGGAGTCAAAGATTTTTGACAAGAGGTTCTAGACTTAACCCTTATAGTAGGAGTATGAGCTTAGACGCTAGTAAATTACAGATAGAACGCACGCGGAATCCAAAGCCTGTCTTGCCCAATGATCAATTGGCCTTCGGAAAGACATTTACCGACCATATGATTCAGATTGAATGGACGTTGAAAGATGGTTGGCAAGTTCCAAAGATTGTTCCTTACCAAAAACTTTCTTTCGACCCTTCGTCTATTGTGTTTCATTATGCTTTTGAATTGTTTGAAGGTATGAAGGCTTACCGTGATGTCAACAATAACATCAGAACTTTCCGTAGCGACAAGAATATGGCACGAATGAACAAGTCTGCAGAAAGAATTGCTCTTCCTACATTTGATGGAGAAGAATTGATGAAGATTGTGGATAGGTTCTTACTTTTGGAAGAAAGATTTGTGCCTAAGGAACGTGGATACTCATTGTACATAAGACCAACATTGATAGGAACCACAGATTCTCTTGGGGTTGACATTCCTAATAGAGCATTGTTGTATGTTATTGCGTCTCCCGTTGGACCCTATTATAAGACAGGATTCAAACCAATCGCGCTCGAGGCTACAGATTATGCCGTGAGAGCTTGGCCAGGTGGTGTCGGAGACCGTAAGTTAGGCGCAAACTACGCCCCTTGTGTTGTTCCACAGAAGCAAGCTGCTTCAAGGGGATATCAACAGAATTTATGGTTATTCGGTGATGAAGGCTATATTACTGAAGTGGGCACTATGAATGTATTTTTTGTGTTCCGAGATGATAAGGGACACAAAGAGGTTGTCACTGCTCCTTTGGATGGTACCATATTGGATGGAGTTACAAGGGACTCTATATTAGCTTTATTAAGGGATAGATTGCCATCCAATGAGTGGACTATTTCTGAGCGTCCATACACCATTCATGAGGTAGCAGAAAAGTCTCAGAAGGGACAATTAGTAGAAGCGTTCGGAGCTGGAACGGCCGCGGTTGTTTCCCCAATCAATGCAATCGGATTTAAAGGTAAGGATATAAATGTTCCTGTAGTAGATGGCGTCGCTGGTAACTTAACTAAGACCATTGGTGAATGGATTGGCAAAATTCAATACGGAGAAGAAGAATACCAAGACTGGTCAAGAGTAGCAAAATAAGTGTCTCTTTGAACTTACATTAGAGGTACGAAGATTATGTGTATCATCTACTTTATAGATATCGTAATAAAACATAAAATAGAAAATTGTATTTCTCCACTAGGGGAATAACGTCGCACGGATCAACGAAGTCTATCTATATGGGGTAACATTTTTATCTCATTCAAGATATAATCTCTCTCTTCGACTATATTAGCATCTTGATGACTGTCAACCTTGAAATTCTCAAAGAATGTAATGAAGTTATCTTTATTCTTAGTTAACACTTCTAGTACTTTGGGGGATTTCTTGGGCTTTGCAATAAAGAATTTAAAGATGTGGAACGCTTCGTACTGTAAGTTCTTCAGTTTGTCACTCAAAAGCAACATTATGAGTTTAAGGTTGGTGGTGTCGTCAAAATATTTGTTCAAAAAAACCTGGTTCTGTCTTTGCAAAACTAATTCAGCCAATAAGCGTACACTTTGCCTTTTAGTGACATAGTTTTTTGATTGTATCAACTGATTAATATGATAAATGAATACATCGTAGTTGTTGGCCAAGAATTCCGACAACATCTTCTTGTGGATCGTTAATAAATCATGAAGTGTTGCAAAAGCATCTGTAGCAACCTCAAACACAGGTAGCTCGACATACCTGAAGTAATTCCAAAATAAAGAACTATCGAGGACAAATTTATTGATGGCCTCGAATTTGATACAATCCCTCAAAATTTGGCCACTCACCAATGCCGTCTCGTACTCTTCCGGCGCTCTTAACAAAAGAGTTATAGTCTCTGGCCTCCTTTTTAAAAGATAGTCTACTCCCCACGAAGCTCCGCCTTCTTGTCGTCGCAACAATGACAGGAACAATATAAAAACATCTTTGCGACTATCGAAATCCAACATCTTTAGCGCTGCGACTAAGTGGTATAAAGCGTCCGTACTATATATTTCTCGCTCTAAATGCTGAACCTGTTCCTGTTGTGGTTCATTGTCATCGTCCCCATATATCATTAATCTTATCTGCCTCAAAAATCGTCCGCATTCTTCTTGACATTTCTTATTATCACCTCCTGCTTCCAACTTACCTAATTGCTCATTCAACGCTCTCACCAAATCCGGTGGTGTTTTGGGATTTTTTCTGAATAAAAATGCCATCTTTCAAAGAACTCTTATACCGCCTCAGTGGTGAATTCTGTATATAATGCTATAATTCCTTCCTTTTTTTTTTTCAATCTTCTCCTTACAAATCCTACTTGTGTGTTTCAAAAGCGATTGAACTAAATAACTTTCTTCAAATTGTCTTATCCATTTAACCCACAAAATATCCAATTATATATTCTTGCTGCTTTCTATTTTTTTAGTATGTTGGCTTTCTTCTCTACTATCTTGTGGATATGGAACGACACTAAAGTGAAAAAAAAAAGACAAAAAAAAAAAAAAAGGCATTTGTATTTTTACAGTTTGGAAACTTTTGCAGTTTGAGAAGAAACCACTACAACTGATAGAACCAATACGTAACCACCAGAGCTTGATACTGTTTAATAATGACAGAATGGCTTAAACTTTGGCGAGGTGTGAATGTAAGCCGAAGTAATAGACCATTGTTTCTAGGCGGCGAGTATTGTTTGTTTGTTAAGGATGCTATTGGTCTTTATCAGGGCAAACAGAAAATAATTAATAGACAGGACGGTAGGGTGTATTTGACTAATAGAAGAGTGATATACATTGATAGTAAGGACATAGATAATTCAGTGAGTTTTTTTTTGGAAGATGTGTATCGAACAGAAATAGTGGAGAAATTTTTAAAGAAATCGGCAAAAGTTAAACTTTATATCAGCGATAAGACTACAGAAGGAAGAGAAAGAGCGACGGAATATATGTTTAAGGATGCGGTTGCTAATTGGGTATGTGCCATTTGCTCATTTAGCAATGAAATTAAGGTTTCAACTAACCTTGAAGTGAATTTTCCAATGTGTGCATCTTGCGGGATCAAACCAAATAGACAAGTTATAGAACGAGTTATAGAAAGCAAAAAGCATGCCACTACTACTGAAAGAGTTTTTAGTGGTGATAAGGAACTCGAAGAGAAAGGTAAATGCCCTCGGTGCACTTTTATGAATCATCCGGAACTTCAATATTGTGAAATGTGTGGAGGAGAGCTTCTTGGTAACAAAAAAGAAGAAACTTTGCTTAATTCTTCCCTGGGTAAGAAAGAAGTGAAAGATATTATACTTCAGGAAAATACAGATATCTACGATGGAGATGAACCTTATGTTCAACTAAGTTTCAGAAAAGGAGGCGAAGCTGTCTTTAATCGATTAGTGCTTGAAGCCATGGACAATATAAAATGGCAGTCACTTGTAAATAGAAATCAGGTTAACGAAAATGGATTCAAATTACCAAGTCGCAGGGTGCAGGAGGAGACTTTTGTAAAATCAGGGGGAATTCACGGTTTGGAGAAAATTGGCGAACAACAGAGGAGGAAAAATGAGGTAGTGCTTTCGAGCTCATTGCAGGACTTGGAACAACTAATGCATAAATACCAAGATTTGCTTAAACTCACTGTAGATTTTGGCAGGTTTGTGGGACCAAAGCCAACAGCCGATCATATTATTCCTCCTATGAGCATCAAAAAGACTTCGTCCCTTTATCCACAAGAGCTTGCACGACATATGAGTGAATACCTTACGAACTATAAGTTGACCAAGAAGTCGTCCATGGTCACAACGCAAGATCTATTTGCCAGCTATAATCGCTACCTCGTTGATATACAAGGTTTTGGTACTGAATTAATAACAGTATTCGATTTCAAGAAAGCGCTTAAATTGTTTGATGAATTAGACCTTCCTGTAACTTTAAGGAAATATGAAAAATCAGGTCTTTTGGTGCTTCGATTTAAATCAAGTGTTAATTATTCTAAACTCATTACCGAGTTTGTGGCTAACCAGGAATCCATTTTCTCCCATGAAAAGGAACAGTCAAATGATGCTGCTGATAAGGACGACTATGTAGAGGATCAGTTTCGTTTTTTCCGTGGATGTAGTATACCACAGATTTGTGAAGGCCTCGGATGGTCTTATGCGATTACCATGGAAGAAATCGAATCTTGTATCGAAAGCGGTGCCCTTGTTGTTGATAGTGACATCCTGGGCTCTTTCTATTACCTTGACCAATTCCCACTTTCCCACTCAACATCATTTTAGTTTTTTTGGAAGTCCTATTTTGATTCTCTGGCTTAGCCGGTATCAAATTTTGGAGTGACTTCAGCCATCCACACTATGGTTCCTTAAGAATTGTTTCGGAATATTCGACTACTACAGACAGCTATTTGAAAAAAAAAAAAAAGGAAAAGGAAAATAGATGCAAAAAAAAAAAAAAAACACAAGGAAAAGATAAGTTCTACTATTTCTGTGGTGAAGTTTAGCTAGTTGGATTCTACCCCATATATAAGTCGTTTCCTTAATTCGCGGGCAGATATGCTCTTCTAATACCCCAAGGCTATATCAACTAATTGCTGCAAAAATTCCTGGTTTTATTTCGCTTACGAGCTACTTAATGATACTAATCTTATTTAAAGAGAACCTGCAGCAGCCCTCTCATTACCTCGCTGTTATTTTGATGGTCTTTTTTTACTATTTGTTATTCGGAAAGATGGTCTGCGATAGTTATATACGCATGAGCGAGGTTGAGGCATCTGAAAAGCATCTCTAAATTGGGTGTGCGAGTGCGATAGCCGAACAGTTTAATTTTTATGTAGATTGCATTAATCATGAAGTTTAATTTCTTTATCGGAGCTTCTAATTGGTTGACAGAAAGATAAAATATTGATAAAGCTTTCTTTTTTTTTTTTCTTTGGTCGCACTTTCGGGCCATAGAGAAGTATGCAGAACACATAATATTGCAGATAAGCCCATACTAAGACAAGGATGACTTATAAAAGAAATAAGACGACGGAATCATATCAGAGTCAGTGAGACACAAACGAAGTAAGCTGTAAAGTTTGATTATATTTTTTTAATTTAGGACTTCTTTTCTTTGTTGGAGTTGTTGATAAGTGTCTTAAATTGCCAAGTGCTTGAAGAAAAGGTGGAATTATATTGAGGTCCTTGTTGAAACAGGTACAATAGGGCAGAAAAGTAAATTGTCGAAAGTTGTTCCGTGACAGCAGCTAAAAATCAATTTTGGATATTAAAGGTGCTTGAGCATTTTAAGAGATACTGGCTGAATAAAAAGTGTTAAAAATGACGAAAGTGGAAGCACCATTGCCGCAGGGAGCAGGTTATGCGGTTGTTGTAGGGTTAGGTTTTGTTTTTGCAATGGGTATGATACTTACGACGTACGTTCTAAGAAGATATAATAAAGAAATTGTGACAGCCGAGGAGTTCGCGACTGCAGGTAGATCGATAAAAAAGTCTTTGATATCTGCTGCAGTGGTCAGTTCATGGACTTGGGCTGCAACACTTTTAACATCTACAACCCAAACGTATACAAACGGTGTCTGTGGGGCGTTTTATTATGCGGCAGGAGCTACTTGTCAAATCATTTTGTTTTCATGTCTCGCGATCAAAGCAAAAGAGAGGGCTCCAGGAACGCATACATATCTTGAAATAATCAAGGCTCGCTATGGTACCCTAACACATGTCGTATTCTTATTTTTTGGTTTTGCAACGAATATATTAGTCACCGCCATGTTGTTGAGCGGCGGAAGTGCTGTTGTCAATAGCTTAACGGGAATGCACATTGTGGCGGCATGTTTGTTACTACCGTTAGGTGTTGTTGCATATACATTGTTCGGAGGCATAAAGGCTACATTTTTAACTGACTATGCGCACACTATCGTAATTATTGTTGTTATTATGGTATTCTCTTTCTCGGCCTTCGCTACTTCTGACAAGTTGGGTTCTCCAGGCGCAGTGTGGGACGCAGTTACTGAGCTTGCAAATCAAAAACCAGTTGAAGGTAATGCTGGCGGTTCTTACTTAACCATGCATTCCCACTCAGGTGGCGTATTTTTTGTGATTAACATTGTTGGTAATTTTGGTACCGTGTTTTTGGATAACGGTTATTTCAATAAAGCCTTCGCTGCCAACCCTGCGGCTACAATGCCCGGTTACGTCTTGGGAGGATTAGCTTGGTTTGCTATTCCAATGCTTGCGTCAACTACTTTGGGCCTTGTAGGTTTATCCCTTCAACACACACCACATTGGCCATTATATCCTAATAACTTATCCAGTGAACAAGTGACTGCCGGATTAGTGTTGCCCAATGCTGCGGTCGCTTTATTGGGAAAAGGCGGCGGTGTGTGTGCTTTGTTGATGATATTTATGGCGGTGACTTCGGCCATGTCAGCAGAACTTATCGCCATCTCAACTATATGCACATACGATATTTATCGTACTTACTTCAACCCCAATGCTAGTGGCAAAAGGTTAATGGCAGTATCTCATATCTCCGTAATAGTATTTGCCTACGCAATGGCTGGTTTTGCCATAGGTTTATATTATGCTGCTGTGCCCATGGGTTACTTGTATGAGCTAATGGGTATTATAATTGGTGGTGGCGTTCTTCCTTCGACGTTTACTTTGCTTTCTAGAAAACAAAATCGAGTTGCTGCAACTTTTTCCCCTTTGTTAGCTCTCGCAATGGCAATCATGTCGTGGCTTGTTTGTACCAAAAAGCAGTTTGGATCATTAACAGTTGACACAACTTTTAAGGATAATCCTATGTTAACTGGCAATGTCGTCGCCTTGTTATCTCCTTTGGTATTTGTTCCTGTCTTGACCATAATATTCAAGCCCCAGAATTTTGACTGGCTGGTATTACGCCAGATAAGACGTGTTGATGAGGAACCGGAGTTAAGAGACGCTGAAGGTGACAGGGGTGGAATGGGTAAAGATGTGGAAAACTTGCAACCGGTGAAATCACAATTCAGTGCCGCAGCAATTGAGATAGCTGAGCGAGAACGAGGTCAATTGGAAGAGGAATCTCGATTACTTAATCGTTCCTTCAAAATCGCCGCGGCTGTATGTGTGACTTTAACCCTTTGTCTTGTCATCTTGTGGCCAATGCCAATGTACGGCTCCTCTTATGTCTTCTCCAAACCCTTCTTTAGAGGCTGGATCGTGGTTCTTATAATATGGATCTTTTTTACTGCTTTCACCGTCATAATTGCTCCCATAATAGAAGGAAGGGAAGGAATATTTTACTCTTGTAGAGGAATCTACTGGGATCTCACAGGACAGCACCACAAAGTTGTTGAGTGGCAGAACGACCATCCTGAGCAGTTGCATGCTGTGAATTCTCAAGTGAGTGCTCAACTTTTGGAAGCTGCTCAGAATGAACCCGGCTTGCCTCATCGTACTTCCGAATACGAAGCTCGTGGTATCGACACTGCATTGGACGAAAAAAGAATATAAATGAACATAGGGCCACATAGAATTGTGTAATATTTATTTTTAATTAAAATTGAAAACCCGTTATAACTTAGAAAGGAAAAAAAGAACTATGTAATTCTCATTGCTAAATATCTAATCTTTTTGCGAGTACACATTGCTACAGACGGTTTACTTTACTGCTTAACTTACAGTGCTTACATTGAAATGTCCTCGACTTTAGCTTGGTCTTCGTTCTTCGGGCATATACGAATTTTATTTTGCCATATGTCCTGCATGTGTTTCGCTTAAGTTAATCAGCTCCCCTGAAAACGGCTTTGGTTATCAATTTATAACTTTCCTCTCTGATACTTTTTATTGAAAGAGTTATTCAAAGGAAACGAAATACAACAGAAGCCCTAACCATCCCTTATTATGCTGACTTTCCTTTATTAATTTCTCCAGGTTTTCAGCTATCCATTAACAGTGTCTTCCGCGGAACCTATACAATGCGATGAGTAGTGCGAATGCGACACCTAACCAGTTACAGGGCTTCTTCTATCTGCAATCTATGGCCAATAATATTTTATTTTCAGGATTACTATATAGTACAAAAAAAGAAAACTTTAGGCTGATTTCCTGACAATATCCATGGGCATCGGCCCGTGCGAAAAGAAGACCTAATCGTTGCTGATGTAAGGCGATCTGCGTCGCGAAGTATCGGATAATCAAACTAAACTATTGAGACTATAGTCAACGATCTATATCTATATATAATATACATACCCATTTGTACACAAGCAGACTTTTACAGTTGTGCTAGACCTTAGTAATTGAAAGACTAGAGAGAATTTCGTCTAGTGTTAACCAACTTAACCAACTGAAAAGCAATTTCAGTAGAGAAGGGTCTTGTAATTGGATTTCAGTATTTATAAAATTAATCTAGATACAACTGGGGATATATTGTAATAGAAATAATGTCATATATTGGTTGGACAATTAGAGATTGGGTTAAATTTCATAAGGAAAGTACACCCACAAATTCTTTAGCATTATTAGAAGATTTGTTGCAGGATCAGGACGCTAATGATGCAGCATGGATCTCGCTCGTTACAAAAGAGAGTTTGCAGAGACAATGGAAAGTCTTGCAAAAGGAAGGGAACAAGAAACAATATGCTTTATATGGAGTGCCGGTGGCTGTAAAGGATAATATCGACGTCGAGGGGATGGGGACAACAGCAGCATGTCCTGCATATAGATACGAGCCTTCCAGAGATGCCACTGCTGTCAAACTCTTGAGAGAAGCAGGAGCTATTATCATAGGAAAGACTAATTTAGATCAATTCGCCACGGGACTTGTAGGAGTGAGGTCGCCTTATGGGACTGCAGTGAATAGTTTCAACAAGGACTATGTGCCGGGAGGCTCATCGTCGGGCTCCGCATCTTTGGTAGGTCGCGGAATTGTGCCAATCGCTTTGGGAACGGATACGGCAGGGTCAGGCAGAGTACCGGCGTCTTTGAACAACTTGATTGGTTTGAAGCCAACTAAGGGGCTTATTTCATGTAGCGGAGTTGTGCCGGCCTGTAAGTCGTTAGATTGTGTTTCAATCTTTCTGTTGAATCTAGAAGATGCACAATTGGTGTTTAGCATCTTGGCAAAGAGTGACGGTGATAACTATGAGTACTCGCGGCAGCTTCCTGACAATCCTTTGCTCTCTTTCCCAAACAGACCGCGTCTAGGTGTTCCGACAACCTCAACATCGCTTTGGTACGGTGAAAAAGAGAATGCTAAATTGTATAAGAGCGCAGTGGGGATGTTTTCAGATTTAGGAGCGGAAATAGTTCCTGTGGATATGTCGCTATTAATAGATTTGGCTAAATGCCTCTACGAAGGACCCTGGGTTGCCGAGAGATACACTGCTATTAAGGATTTTTTGAAAACAAACCCATCTCAAGACTCCCTAGACAAGACCGTGATTTCTATTATACAAGGAGGGGAAAAGTATACAGCAGCGGTTGCGTTCGACTTTGAATATAAAAGAAATGCTATATTGCAAGGGGTTTCACGTTTATTAAAAGATATAGACGCTCTTGTTCTTCCCACATGTCCGTTGACACCAACGAAGGAGGCCGTAGCCAATGAGCCAGTGAAAATTAATTCTTTCCAAGGTACCTACACGAATTTCGTTAATTTAGCTGATATGTCTGCTTTGGCAATTCCAGCAGGCTTCCGAAATGATGGACTTCCTTTCGGAATTAGCTTGGTTTCCGACAAGTTTAATGACTACGCGTTGTTAGAGTTAGCCAGTCGCTACATGAAGGCTTACGGTAAAGTGGTTCCCAGGTTTTTGGGTTCTTTAAAACATAAGACGGTTTCTGTGGGTGATGATATATTCAACAGACTAGTCATCAATCCGCAAACTCAGATAAAGCTTGCAGTTGTTGGGGCCCATTTAAAGGGCTTTCAATTGCATTGGCAACTCGAAAAATGCAAGGCTACTTTTCTTGAAAGAACAAATACATCTCGCAATTACCGGCTTTACGCCTTACCAAAGACGGGACCTGTAGCGAAGCCTGGATTGAGAAGAGTGAGTAAAGAAGGGCATTCCATAGAAGTTGAAGTCTATTCTATCCCAGTTGAAGAATTTGGTGCTTTTATAGGTATGGTTCCCGAGCCATTGGGCATTGGAACAGCAGAGCTTGAATCAGGTGAGTTTGTCAAGTCTTTCATTTGTGAAGAGGTTGGCTATAACGCCCCTGGCACTACGGATATTTCTGAATATGGTGGATGGAGAAATTACCAGAGTGCCATAGAAAGGGAGTCAAAGGAATTAAGGAAACCTTTTCGAACAGTTCTCGTCTCGAATAGAGGAGAAATCGCGGTTCGGATTATAAAGACGTTGAAGCTATTGAAAATCAAATCAGTAGCAGTATATTCTGATCCTGACAAATATGCAGAACATGTGTTGTTAGCTGATGTCGCCATTCCTTTGCAGGGACTGTCTTCGGCAGAAACATATTTAGATATAGAAAAGATCATCAGAGCTGCAAAACAAAGCAATGCTGAAGCCATTATTCCAGGTTATGGATTTTTGTCGGAAAATGCAGACTTTTCGGATCGTTGTGCCAAAGAAGGTATGGTATTTGTTGGTCCTACGGGAGATGCTATTCGAGATTTAGGATTAAAACACTCTGCCAGAAAGATTGCAACTGATGCTGGTGTTCCTCTCGTACCAGGCTCTGATTTGCTTGAAGACCCTAAGGAAGCTAAGAAAGTTGCTTCAACTTTAGGATATCCTGTCATGGTGAAATCTACTGCTGGTGGTGGTGGTATTGGACTTCAAAAAGTCGATTCAGAAAATGATTTCGAGCGAGTTTTTCAAACTGTACAGCATCAAGGAAAATCTTATTTTGGTGATTCCGGTGTTTTCTTGGAAAAATTTGTTGAAAATGCAAGGCATGTTGAAGTGCAAATGTTTGGTGATGGAAAAGGAAGAGCGATTGCAATAGGAGAGAGAGATTGCTCTTTGCAACGTCGAAACCAAAAAATTATTGAGGAGACTCCTGCACCAAATGTTAGTGAACAAGTAAGAACCAAGATGAGAAAAGCTGCTGAATCTTTGGCATCCTCCATGAACTATAGGTGTGCTGGAACAGTGGAGTTCATTTATGACGAGAAGGCTGAAGCATTTTATTTCTTGGAAGTCAATGCGCGTTTACAAGTAGAGCATCCTATAACTGAAATGGTCACTGGCTTAGATTTGGTAGAGTGGATGTTATGTATAGCGGCCGGTATGTCTATCGATTTTGATCAAAAAATCAATGTCACTGGCGCGTCAATGGAAGCAAGATTATATGCAGAAAATCCTGTCAAAGATTTCATGCCATCTCCAGGGCAATTGACTGAAGTATCTTTTCCTCTGTGGGCTAGGGTAGATACTTGGGTCAAGAAGGGAACTGTTGTGTCTTCTAATTATGATCCTACCTTAGCTAAGGTTATTGTTCACGGAAGAAACAGAGAAGAAGCATTGCGTAAGCTTCAGTTGGCCCTCGATGAAACTTCTGTTTACGGCTGTATTACCAATTTGGATTACTTGAAAGCTATTGTGAGTTCAGAGATGTTTTCGAAAGCCAAGGTCGGAACCAAAGTCCTCGACTCATTTAGGTACGAAGCAAAAGCTTTTGAGATATTGAACCCCGGGGCATATACAACTGTTCAAGATTACCCAGGAAGAAAAGGCTATTGGCATATTGGTGTTCCACCCTCTGGATGTATGGATGAATACGCATTTCGTGTTGCTAACAAAATAGTTGGCAATTATTCATCCGCTCCAGGCCTCGAAATTACTTTGACAGGGCCTAAAATCTTATTTCATCATGAAACTGTTATTGCTGTAACAGGAGGCAAGCTGAACCTTGATCTTAATGGTGAAGAGGTGGATCAATGGACTACTCTCCAAATGAAAAAGGGAGACGTGTTATCAATTGGTAAATTGTCGCAAGGTTGTAGAGTGTATTTGGCAATCAGAGGCGGTATCGACATCAACGATTATTTGGGTTCTAAATCGACCTTCGCTCTTGGAAAATTGGGAGGTTACAATGGAAGAGTCTTGAAATACGGTGATGTCGTGTTTTTTTCTACGGAAGTAAGATCGCATATTTATCAAGAAATTCCACACATTCCTAAGTCCTTAATTCCTTCATATGACTACAATTCCAACAAGAATTGGGTCGTTGGTGTCACCTGTGGTCCTCATGGCTCACCAGACTTTTTCAAGAAGGAATACGTTCAAGAGTTTTTCAGGGAAAAATGGAAAGTACACTATAACTCTAATAGGTTTGGTGTGAGATTAATTGGACCCAAACCTAAATGGGCAAGGTCTGATGGAGGTGAGGCTGGTTTGCATCCTTCCAATGCCCATGACTACGTTTATTCTTTGGGTGCTATCAACTTTACTGGTGACGAGCCCGTTATTTTAACTTGCGATGGCCCTTCCTTGGGCGGCTTTGTTTGTATGGCTGTCGTAATTGAGTCAGAAATGCCAAAAATTGGCCAAGTAAAGCCTGGCGATCTGATCCAGTTTATCCCTGTTTCCTACGATTCTGCTAAGGAGCTTAAAAGCATTCAAGACAGTGCTGTAGAAACATTGGATGGCGGTTTGCCTGCTATAGAAAATTACGCCTTACCCATTCCCGAAGATCCTATATTGAGAACCTTACATCCTAACAATGCTCCTAAGGTCGTTTATCGTCAAGCCGGTGAAAGGTATATTTTAGTGGAGTATGGTGATAACGTCTTCGATTTGAATGTATCATATAGAATCCACAAATTAATCTCCCTTGTAAACGAGGATAGAATCAAAGGAGTCGTCGAAATGTCCAGGGGTGTGAGGTCTGTTTTAGTTGAATATAATGAGCAGTCCTCTCAGCAGGAATTGCTCGATAATTTAACCGCACTTGAGCAAAGCATCACGTTTGTGAATAAATGGCAAGTTCCCTCTAATGTTATCAAGTTGCCAATGGCATTTGAGGATCAAAAGACTTTAGACGCTGTTAAGAGGTACCAAGAAACCATTAGGTCGACGGCACCATGGCTCCCTAACAATGTGGACTTTATTGCTGGCATTAACGGAATGAATAGAGTAGATGTGAAAGAAATGCTTTATACTGCAAGATTTTTGGTGTTAGGTCTAGGCGACGTTTTCCTTGGTGCTCCCTGCGCCGTACCTTTGGATCCTAGGCAAAGACTACTTGGCACCAAATATAACCCTTCGCGTACTTACACCCCCAATGGTACTGTGGGGATTGGGGGAATGTTTATGTGTATCTATACTATGGAATCGCCTGGTGGCTATCAGTTGGTGGGGCGTACAATTCCTATCTGGGACAAATTGGTTTTGAGACAGGACGCTGAAAAGCCCTGGTTATTGAACCCCTTCGACCAAGTAGAGTTCTACCCTGTCTCCGAGGATGAGTTGGAAGCCATCCGCGAAAAAGTTGATGCTGGTAGCTTCAATATAGACATCACCAATTCTGTTTTCGACCACTTCCAATACTTGCAGTGGGTTCAGGAAAACTCACACCAGATTGAGCAATTTCAGAAAGACCAGAAGGACAAACTGACCGAATTTAGCAGCTTGATACAGACTGCCAATGCTGAACTTGAAAGCTCCGAGGCTCCAAAGGTACAGGATACCTCATCTTTTAGTGAGAATGCTGAAATCATTTATTCCGAATTTTCTGGCAAGTTTTGGAAACCTCTTGTCGCTGAGGGAGAGACTGTACAGTCTAAACAAGGTTTGGTGGTTATTGAAGCCATGAAGACAGAAATGATTGTAACTGCTACTGCACCTGGTAAAGTAGTGAAATTATTTCAAAATAAAGGCGATATGGTGGACGCCGGTGATATTGTTGCGGTAATTGAGTAAGCCTGTTTTTCTTTACGAGTCGAATCTTTAGCTTCACCATGTGTAAAGTAAGATTATAGATTAAATAGCTAGCAGCAACTGAGTGTTGGTTAGCGCGTACTCTATTTGTCCATTGAAGCCCACTAAGAAAGTGTATGCAAACAAAAGCCCAGATACTCAAGATTGGAGACACTACGGATCCGAGACACGTAAAAAAAGTTGAGGCTGTCAGAGAGGGAAAAAGGAAAGAGAGCCAATGAGAACTTGAGGAAAAACTGTAGAGTGTTTCAGTAATCGAATTACCTAGTGTCAGATATCTAGTGTTATACAAAGTGTCTAGATAAGCAATTGGATCAAAAGGATTTAGCAGAAGCACTAAAAGTACTTGGTGATTAAAGTAAATGTCCAGCGAAGAGTGCGGTCATAAATGAGAGGGCCGCTCTCCGCATTTTTTCTTTTCTGCACTTTAATGATTTACTTATTTCGAGATATTCACACCATATTATCTAAAACGTCGATTAGTGGTTACAATGACAATTACATTATATTTTCCTGAGCATCGCAGTCATCATCGAATCCGTCAGTTCCATCAAAGTGTAATTGTCCTTTTATCTCGATCCCACTCTCACCATCATGTTTAGCTTGCATGCAATAGCTAGATTGATATCCGGTCAGATCAAATAGATCATAACTACCCTTATAATCTATATCAGCATTCTGGTTGTTTAGCACATTAGCTTCATCTTCGTAATATTTCTTCTCTTGATTGGCGTCAGCCCATTTAATCAGATATACTACTGAATTAGGTGTGACATCTGTCCTAGCTAAGTTCCCTGTTTCTAATTTGTACAATCTATCAAAATGTTCACTACCTTGATTAATAGTATCTCCTGTCTTATGTACCATAGTATGGTTTAAACCATTTCTTTCGTAAAATAAGCTCGTATATGATACATTCCCCCATACACCTTGTAGAAACAGTATATTACTGGCATTAGCTCTTCTCGCTGCTTCTATGACCCTTCCCTTTGCTTCAGCACTAACCTGATCTGTAACATCGCCCAATATCTTATGGTCATTAGCAATAGGATATTCTCTTTCCCGTCCCGAAGCCCTCGGATTTCCTTGAACTCTTCCTTTATATATAGCGCTAGCTATCACAGCTACTCCTAATGCAGAAAAACATAGTGGAACTTGTGGCACACCACCCAAAGCTGACCCAGTACAAGTTACCGCCGCCAACCCAGCAGCTGCTTTCGCAGTCTCACCAAGAAAATGTAGACCATAGTTTTCAGCTGACTCTTGCCATTGTCTTTTTATTGCAGATGCCCCCCTGCTGCTTTCAACACCCAGCGTCATCACAGGTTTAAAGACAGTAAGTTCTTTACTATCATAATGGTTGTTTAACTCATACTCCTCGTTAAACCTATCTACTATTCTAGCTCCTTCAGCACGTTTGAATAGTGGATTATCTTTAGCCGTTGCTGCTATGATAGCTAGTATCGTCAAAGTACCAAATATCTTTATAAACAAAAACCCCCAATAATTATAATCGTACGCTTCAGAATACCCATATCTAAGATCATTACTTGTTACCTTACTACAATATGGCATTTCAGCGATAAGAAACCAGATTTCAATACTTCACTTATTCAAGGCGATAAAATATCCAACAAATGCTTCAACACAGTTTGACATATTTCGTACCACGAGAGCAGAGATATATATATACCTCTCCTAGAACACGACTTACGAAAAAGCAATCGAACCCCAGGATGACTTTCCTAATTAAGAAAAATCTTCAAGAAAACTAACAAGGAAACTAATCTTTCCATAGATAGTAATGATTTGTCTAAAACCTTTTAGAACTTCCACAGTTAAAAAGTAACTAAAAGTTATGCTGACTGCTAGCTACGCTTCAGCATAGCTACCCTCGGGTAATATGTTTTAAGATATATAACTTACGTATGTGAAATCATCCTTTCCATATAATGCATTTTATCTAAGGTTTGGTGTTACTACTGAACAACTTTAATAGGCGGGTCCAGTATTTTTGTAGAGCAAAGTACAGCAAGATCTTCACTGTAGAGGCATATATACGGTCGTGTGTATACGTATATCTGCTGATTTAATGCTTACGAAGAGTCCCCACTTGATTAGCTGATTAGTAGTACGTCGCTAGCAATAGATAACGAGTGATTGTAAGCACGAAGGTCTGACTTTTACGTTTATATTGTTCTGACTGGGTTCTATCGTTAGTGCAAGGAATTTCAAGATCTACTCTGGATTTAATGTTCGGCTCTGAAAGTGGTGTGTTTAGTCTGTATATATATATAAAAAACCATCTAATGGAGTTAATTGTTATTAATGTGTATTGATTTCAATATAGATTATGTAGCGATGGGTGAATCTGATGGAAGTGAACTTTGACCAGTATCAAAATTGGAACATTCAAGGCCGTGATAACGATTGATGAAGTACAGCAGCAAAAGACAAAGTGATAAAAGTTAAGTGGGAAATAATAGCTGGGAAAGAGATGCATAGAGATGCATATAACTCCTCGCATAACTCAGAGACCCAAAATAAAAGAAGATTCCTCTTTTAATTATAGCGCCCAAATTATTTATTCCGAAGTCTCTGGCAAGTTTTGGAAACCTCTTGTCGCTGAGGGAGAGACTGTACAGTCTAAACAAGGTTTGGTGGTTATTGAAGCCATGAAGACAGAAATGATTGTAACTGCTACTGCACCTGGTAAAGTAGTGAAATTATTTCAAAATAAAGGCGATATGGTGGACGCCGGTGATTTTGTTGCGGTAATTGAGTAAGACATTTTTTCAACAACCATATCTTTATCCTCAACATGTATAGATTAAGCGATTATAGATTTTTTTTTTTTTTTTGTGCTTGGTAGGTAGTTCAATCAATAGAGATTTTGTTTGTTGTGAAGAAATTTTTCACTATCAATGCGAGTATATTGAAACATCAAAATATATATAAAAATATTTAGGTCTTGACAAGATAGAAGACGTATTATAAACAAATGACAGAAAGTGAATCAAAATTGAAGATTACAGCGGCTTCCTTGCAACCGGAATTATGGACTTGTAGTTCGAATGAGGCTGTGAATATTTTTGTAACTTATCCAGATGGTAAAGCAGTTAACTTCCATCCAACCTTTACATACCCCATTTTCGGTGATTCAGAGCAAATATTTGGGTACCAAGACTTGACAATATTTCTTTGCTTTGATCATTATACTTTTTATCCTTTTTTAAACGTTAAATTTGCCGAAAAGTTGGAAGATAACACCATTGAGGACCCAAAGGAAGAGATGTTGAAATTCCTACCGCAATCAACAGTATTCAAAGACGAATCAAAGTGGCTTGATGAAATAATCAAGGAAAAACAGCACTACAAAATTCCAGGCGAATTAGTAGGGGAGGAATTTGTTCATAAGGACAGCACGTATGCTATATACAAAATCAACCTTAGAGATACAACGGGATTGAAATTGCACCAACGACTACAAATCCTTTCGCTCCTATTTATCGAGGCAGCCTCTTATATAGACTATCAGGATGAATTGTGGGAGCTTTATGTTTTATACCGAATGGATAAAGACCAAGAAAACACGATTGTGGGATTTTGTACCGCTTATAACTATTGGAAATACAACGGCCACCAAAAATTTGATGAAGGCATACTAGAAACACGGAAGAAAATATCGCAATTCATTGTACTCCCACCTTATAGTGGCCAACTCTTGGGTGGTACTTTCTACACTAAACTCTTTGAGACATGGTTGGCTATTCCTGAAATAGTGGAGATTGTTGTGGAAGACCCTAACGAGAGTTTTGATGATTTGCGAGACCGTTGCGACCTAAGTCGTCTTGCAACTTCGGTGATCCTGGTCGATGATCCTAACCTACCAATATTCGATAGTAAATGGACAGAGGATCTCAGAATACAACAAAAACTTGAAAAACGCCAATTTTCCCGTTTGTTGGAAATGTTGCTTCTTTATCGCTATCAGCATCATCTTTCACTGGTCCCTAAGAATCAGATTAGGCAATTTGTCAAACGAAGACTTTATGCTAAGAATAAGGATGTCTTAGAGTCTCTTGACAAACCCACATTCATGGATAAGCTACAGACAGCATATGATTCGCTAGAACAAGATTATATGAGAATACTAGAGCCTTTGAAGTTACGTAAACGTGGTATCGATTCTAACTCCTCTTCTTCTAAAAGGGCAAAGAAATGATTTCTTTTTTTTTTTCTTTGAAAGCTATCTGTTGCAATATGGCGTCACAATTTGAAAATAGTAGAATCCAAGAAATTCTCTAATAGAGGAACCGGTATACCTATTGCAAACTCTTTAGATTGAAGCTCTATTTTTGGTATTCTATTTTCCCAGATATATACTTAATACAAAAATAACTCTTTATATACTTTTTGCTTACTTCCAACCTTTATTACCTATACGTCATAATGGTTTCCTAGGAAGTATGATGGTTTGGATTATACTGAAGAAATTCTAGTCTTTCTAGTCGTGTGGATTGACTATAAATTTCTGTCACTACACAATACGAGATGTAGCAGTCCGGAGAAAAAACCATACACCTTCTTTGCTCCTAACAAGTACCGAATGTTGCTTTGTCTCTATTCAGAAGTTTAGAATCCCTATTTTGTGACATTGTTCATAAACGCTTCTGTTTACTTCTAGATTTTAAGAATATAAATGACTTTGCCAAGATAATGATCATGAGCTTCTCATCTTTCATTATCTCATGATATGTCTGGCATGATATGCATATGTAAAGAATACCAAAAGCGAGGTCAAAAGTAGCAATTTTTTTTTTGTCTCGCTAAAGAAGTTTCCTAATAGACGACTATTCACGGGGTAGGCGTGACGGGGATCCATATGCGAATGCATAAATATGCGATAGAATAGCAATGTATTTTAAGAAACTGCGACCACCCTAATAAAAAGCGAAATTACAAGATTTTATTTTGAATTAAGCAGGTTCTCGTTACGTAGCAAAGAGATCCAAAAATCAGGAACGGAATATTAGTAGGCGATTTAAAGCGACAATGCACAGAACCTATTCGATGAGATCTGGCCGTGCCCCTACGGCCTCGGAGATCGAGACTCCCCCACCACCACCATCTAGTACTAAAAACCGTTTTTTCGGTAAAGGTGGGCTTGCCTCGTCATTACGCCAGGCAATGGCTGGAGGTGTAGGGCCCCATATGTCCAGAAAGATGGCACAATACATTAAGATGGAGAAGAACTTGATGCGGTCCTTTGAACTCGTTGCGAGGGAAAGAAGGGAAGTTGCAAAGCAGTTGAGTATTTGGGGAGAAGATAATGATGACGATGTGTCGGATGTCACGGACAAGTTGGGTGTACTATTTTATGAGGTAGGAGACTTGGAAGATCAATACGTAGACAAATACGATCAGTACAGAATGACCTTGAAGTCTATCAGAAATATCGAGGCTTCCGTTCAACCCTCCAGGGATAGAAAGCAAAAAATCACTGATGAAATAGCGCATTTGAAATACAAAGATCCCCAGTCACCTAGAATTGCCGTATTGGAACAAGAACTTGTAAGAGCAGAAGCTGAGTCATTGGTTGCCGAAGCACAGTTGTCCAATATCACTAGAGAAACCTTGAAAGCAGCTTTTAATTACCAATTTGATGCCACTAGAGAATTGGCGGAAAAGTATGCTTTAATTGCCGGTTATGGTAAGGCACTATTGGAGTTATTGGATGACACTTCGATCACGCCAGGTGAAAGTAGGCCAGCGTACGATGGATACGAGGCTTCTAGGCAAATCATTGCTGATGCAGAAAGTGCTTTATTCAGCTGGACGTTAGACTCTGCGGTTGTAAAGCCCAGTTTGTCTTTGCGCCAAGAGGAAGACAACGATCAAATCGATGATGAACAAATTCAAATAGCCGAAAACGAATTCGCTAAACAAGAGGCAGATCAACTTCAAACAGCGAAAAGCGAGTTCACTTAATACTGTAATAAGAAGTGGAAAGTTCATACAAAAACTGTGTACAAGATAATCATTAGTGTTTTGCATGTCTGTATCTTTTTATATGGTGTTGTACTTTTTTTTTAATGCCGGAACATATCCTTAATAAAAGGTGATAATTTTGTATATTATATATAATTTACTATAATATTTGATGCCATTGAAATATTTGATTAATGTTGGACCAGAAAAAGTAGCTTCTTTTTCTTAGACAGGCAAATATGATAGTTATATTTCTACTCAGATTTCAGATAAAATACTTATCTGATCACATTTCAATAAGTCAGTAGGCTTATGGTTATGGCACTTAATTGTTATCATATCTCTCGAAGCCAATTGCAATATGCAAGAAAATGAACTAGAAGCCAATCTTCTGTTGACGGGTGCTTCCTCAGTGTCATTACCATTTACTAAGAAATCTTTTCTTGGGGGCATTAATACTGATAACTTGATTTGCGAATATACAATTTCTTCTTGGCCCGTTACTTCTTTATCTAGGTAGTCTAGATGATGTTGATTTAACCTGTGGTTGCAGCGGACTTGTTCACCCAACAATATACTCCTTGACTGCAAAAAGTTGAAGAATTTAGTCAATACCGAGTTGAACTTGTTTTGTGAGTTATTTTTATCAATGAGCAAATACGGAGTTCCAGGTACGTCATCCATACTCGCCTCTTGGTATTCTTTGTCCTCGTCATAGCTGTCGGATGTTGGTGGAAAAGCGGAATACCTGCTCGAACTTGACCTTTTACTCCCACTTCTCGAGCGGCTATGAATCTCACTGAGTTCGATTTCTGGAAAGGATAAGTCAAAGATATCTTGCGATTGGGGAAGGTCATCAAGTAATGGTTGTTCCAATTCGAAATGAATTTTTTCTAAGTCCTCATTCTCCGGTACGTGCTCAATATTTCTTCCAAGTTCAAGTTCATCGTAAATAGCAGCTGCTTCTGGAGCATTGTTTTGTCTCCTTTGGTTCAAACGCAAAGAGATATTGTTTGTCATGTTAGGCTCAAGCAAGAACTTATAAGAATACCTAGAAATAAAAGGCAAGCTGTTTAGCTCCTTGAATATTTCTTTAACTCCAGCAGCTACATTGTTACGACCAGTTTTATTTGTCTTTAGGCGCTTATTTTGAAGGAGCATATTACAAGTATAAGCATCCCTGTGTCGTTTCAAATCGTTGGAAGAAAATTTAGCCTCGGTGTCAACTATTACTCTTCTAATATTTCGTTTTTTATTTGACTCTTTACCTGTAACTAAGGCGGTCTGGTTCGCATAGGTGTCATTGGAAAGCTGGAATGTTCTATCATTCATAATGGTCTTATCTTTTACCCCGGAAATCATATTTTGATCTTCATCGTCACCCCCTGATTCAATTATTTGATCGAAATCTATCATATTAAGATCACTTTCGTTAATATTGTTGCCTTGGACCTTATTCTCCCCATTCAAGTTCACAATTTCTCCTTGGTTGCCAAACTCAAAATCAACAGCTTCATGATGACTAGAGTCTTCATCCAATTCATGTAAAGTATGAAGGCCTTGTTCCATAAAATAATCAAACGTTTTAGAATGGTGGTCCTTTATTTCATTGTCAGCGACTAGTCCTGTATGACTTAAGGGATTACGTATATCGGGGTAAAGTTGGTCATCGAGTTGTTTTATCCGCTTTTTATTCTCGTCTTCACCTTCTCTATCGTATGGCCGAACTAGGTCCATTTCTATGTCAAAAAGAGGGTCTTCTTGGAGAAAAATTTGCCGATTTTCTTTACCCTTTGCTTTATCATCGATATTTATTACCTTGAAATTCTGTTTTCGAACCAAGGTATTCAAGAACACTTCTTTTTGCAACCTCGTTTTTGTTAGCGACACGTCATTAAAGAAGTATTCCACTTTTTGTTTGTACATCAATGAGACACCATACAACAAACTGGAGGAGAGCCTCAAGGAGATGCTATCTTTCTCTATGTAACCACAAGTCTCTGGTATTGATATACTGATTATGTCTTTGCGGACTAGTTTTTTATATGTCGTCTTAGAACCTAGTGTCGCCAAAAGCCAAGCCATAGCCAACCCTGCATCATTGCTGGCTTTCGCAAGCAACTCATCGTTGTTTCTTATCATTACAATACAATGTCCATTCACTATTATACGCAAGATGCATAAAAATATAAAGCAGTTAATATTGATAATATTCTGACCTTATATACTTTACTTTTTGCAGCCATCTTTTTTTTTTTTAATATATATATATACATTTAGAAATCACGCACTATTTACAACACAAAAGGGGGTCCAACTGGAGACCATTGGCATGGAATTCCAACGGCTTTAAAGTGAGTCCTTTCTATTTCAAGTAAACTTGTGTTTTACCTCGTATACTTTTTGATAACAGACTGTTAACCACTTTATTGTCGAAACAAGATCCTTGTCTACAATGGCGTCATGTATATTTGGAAAAACACTATTTTCATGACGAAAGTCATAATAGCTTGCCATCTTTCCGTCAGAGTACTTTGGAATGCCAAAAAGTACGTGTCTCTCTATAGTATTCTTGTTCAAATAGTCGTAATCCAGGCTTTCTAGTAATAACTTCGTCTCAAGATTGAGAAGTTTGTAGTTGGAGAGCTTGAACTGAGCATAAACTTTGAGCTTGATCCAGTATTTGTACCATGGAAAGTCTTCAAATATGCGTACCAGGACTTGACTCATGTAATCATCGTATATAGATGCAACTGAAGAGAAATCATTCAATAACAATTCGAACTTTGCTGTCAACGAAGAGAACTTCACTGAATCCCGCGGAAACCCATCTCTGATGATATGGTTGCCCAAGATGGAAATTGGTACATCTACTTCCCTCCAGCTTTCAAGAATTGCAGAGTGCCTTCTTTTTAAATTATTAAAAGATGACGAAAGAAGGTTGGCGTACGGCTTCATTCGCAGAACCACCGGTTCTGCTTCTGAAAGAGAAAGCACAACCAATCCTAGATATGTAGACAAAGCATCGTAGTACACATAATCTTGGTCAACTTTGTTACTTCCAGACAACCTTTCGCATGAGTAATAGTTTGAATTACGAATATTAGAAGGGCTTCCTGTAACAACGCTTTCAAACTTAGCATCGATGACGGGTACCCCAACATATCCCTGTAGAGATAAAGCATCCGTATTCTTAAGCAGAAAACCCAAGATATTGTCAATATGGCAACCATCTTGGTTGTTCCAATAGTCATATAGAGTTCCACTAGTTTCCGAGAGGGGAACAGCTATCGTTTTTTTAGACTCTGGCACAATTTCATCATCCTTTTGAGTAATTTTCGGGGTGAACTTAACAACTTTGGCTGCCTGCACCAAAATGTCGTTAAAGAATGGGTGGGAGGTTACTGAAAAAAAATTTCCTTTCACGGGTAATTTCTCAATGTCAATATAGCAGTAAACAGCCGGGTCTTTTATACCAAATTGATTATTATCTTTAGCGAATTCTCTTGAACCCAAGTTCCCACTTCCTGTAGCATCCCATGAGATGAACTTGATAGTCCTCATCGGCCTCCAACCGATCTCAATCAATTTCTTGTAATGACTTAAGATCTTATAAATAACGGCTTGGCCGGCATGGCAATCATTAGACACCATAGAATCATGCAGTGTGCCTATATATATCAGAGCATCATTCATGACACCCTCTAATGTACCAACTACATTAATTATCTCGCGATTATCCCCGTTCCCAAAGAGCGAACTTATATTAAGTCCCAAGTTATCATTTTGCGGAACTGGCTGATAATCCCAATCCCTAAATATTGAATCAAGAGCCGGCGAAACTAATGTATTTAATATAGGCGCAATAGCGTTACAGCTTAAAGGAACCACAGGAATTGATGGAACTACCATCTTACCTGAATGGTCGGTGAAAAGGGCCGCATTATCGCGACTGATTGCCTTACTTTTACTATCTTTCAGCAATCCTAGCGTATTAAATGTAACGATGCCCGCAATTCCATAATTTTGCGCGTTTTGAATCTTTTCTGACAAGAAGAATTTTTCACTCGAAGTTGAATTAACCAAGATAATTTTATCTTTAAGATCAATACCATGGCGAGTGAGTGTCTCTAGATCGCCTATCAAGCCTTCTCTCGCGTAAACATAACTACCATTCGCACGCCCATGAAATCCATATCCGTGATAAGCAGGTGTCCCAAAGGGTTCTTCTTTTGTGGCAGCCTCGTAAATAGCATCACCCTTTAACTTATCGTAAAGTATGACGGACAGCTTTTCGGGCTTTTTTATTTCAGGAGCCTTATACTTTAATAATGAAGTCCGAAGACCATATTTTTCGAATTGCTCCCGTACATATGAAAGAATCTGCGCATTGTCATTGGATACCAAGCTTACGTTACTTTCTCGGCTCAAATATTTTAGCTGATCTAATTTTGTTTGAAAAAATTGACTGCTTGAACCTAGTTCATTCTTGCGCTCTAATTCGCTTAAAAAAACATAATGCTGTTTTACACTGTATTGTGTCAAATGTAGTTTGTGCCATCTCCTAATATCCCTACTTAGAGACGTTCGTGGAAGAAAAGTCAATTCTACTCCTATTACAGCTATTAGTCCTAAGATAGAGAATAAAATAAATCTCTTGCTTAAATAGGACATCTTCTTCGATTTTCTTTGAGGAGAATCTATCTCTTCTCCTTCCTGGCGAGAGTGGTGACTTTCCTGGCGCTCTGGAACCTGGTTTTGTCCCTCAACCACCCCAAGCAAAGGTGTTGTCGAATTAACTTGGTTAGATAAGACGTTGCTATTATTATCACTCATATTGGGCACTGTTGCGTCTCAATCGTCTCCTTCCAGAATTGAAGCCGCTTATTGAATGTTAGATATTAAAATAATATATAAAAAATAGCTGTTCTCATCTGTTAAAATAAAGACCGGCTTTTATTCAAAGGTATTAATGGGCTACTTACTCTTTGGGTGAGGACATTAATAAAATATTATCAAAAAAAAAAAAAAAAAAAAAAAAAGTCTAATAATGTCACAGAAAATGGTGGATTAATCGGCAAGGTGTCACCTGTACGTTACTCATTCTGAGGAAGAAGCTGGTTCTAAAAAATGCCTATAGCTACAGCTATGAATGCGTTCAGCGTCTCTTATATCGCTTCCTTCTTTTTATTTTTTGGACTCCACGAATCTTGTTATCATCAATAGTAGCAAAAAAGAAAAAAAGATTAGCAGTTCAGTAAGTCATTCGTGAAAACCAGTTTTCAATACGGATTCAGGAGCTCGAAAGAAATCCTTCCCTCCATTGTACTTATTTGTTGGTGTTAGTGGATGTATGTAGAACATGAATGTTGTAGATATTACACCTTCTTCGTACAAGAAACTGTTATTTCGGCTTTTAGGATGTAGTTGCGAAAAGAGAAAAAAAATAGAAGAAACTAAACTCACTAGTGATAAATTCAAAAAAAAGCAAGAAAATGGCCTTGAAAGAAAAGAAAACAAAAAAAAGGAAAAATGTTGGAGTCATAATAAATGGTGAAATAAGCTCTCCTACGTGAATCAGATGGATTTAATAGGACGAAACCAATACACGCTCTTTTTTTGGACGACCTTTAACTTCTAGTTTGAGAAGATAAGCCATTGTAGTCTTAATATGTGAAAAACGATAGAGCGCAATCAAATTATCTACTAATATTAGAAATCAAGAAAAAGAACTCGCATTTACCAAGTGACTATTTCTTTTTTATAACATTATATAAATTGTGCTATTAATTTGAGATTAATTCAAAATAGTGATGCTTGCGAAAATGGATAATTATGAGCAAAAGGATTCGAGAGCGAAGAAGACAACTTGACTCTTTTAGTGCGTCCATAGAAAAGATGCAGGTGTGAGGACCAACTCTCTAGTGTATCTACACTGACCTAATATTTTCGCCTGACATCTGACTACTTGCTAATTCATGCCTAGCACATGTTAACTTCCTAATCCTTGCGATCTAAGCTATTTACCAAGATACTTCTTATACTAAATGATTCTCCTTGATCAGAGAATGGCAGAATGGCACTCTTTATATGGTTCTTTTTCGAGTCAGTCTCTTCGACATGAAGCCCAGCTTGGGCTAGGTCAGCATGACCGCAAGGAGATGATGATATAAAATCTTAGTATTCAATGAACAAGAGATACGCCTTTATGGCCAAGTTGGTAAGGCGCCTCACTAGTAATGAGGAGATCCTCAGTTCGAATCTGAGTGAAGGCAATTTCTTTTTACCGATTTTTCCTGCACATGAGCTACATATTAACATCGATGTCATCTTTAGCACATCGAAGACCATAAGTTCTTAAAAAGATTATATTTTTGAACATTACTATAACGCGTCGTACAGGCCTCTCAAACGTCTGTACGAATAAACCTTATTAGACGACTTCAGAACGACCACCTCAATACATTTTGACGAAAAAGAGCATATGAAAAGAAGTTATTGCAAAACCTGAGACTACTAATTTGATCGACGAAATACAGCAGAGACAGCTATGAGTGTTAACGAAGGAGATAATAACATTATAGACAATCAAGTTACCAGTGACAAGATTTTACAAGAGGCATTTCAGATTAAGCCACAGGCATTGAAGCAACCTCAACAGACAATACAAGACCTCGACGAACTTTATTCATATCAAAGACAAAAACGTAAAGAATATGAACAACACTTAAATAAAAATAGGTTAAATTTTCCTCAATGGATTCGCTATGCTAGATGGGAAGCCGAAGATAATCATGACATCATAAGGGCTCGTTCAATATTTGAGAGAGCGTTAGAGGTTAGTGTGCATCATATTCCTTTTTGGACTCATTATGTTCAGATGGAACTCGTGCACAAAAATGTCAATCACGCTAGAAATATCCTTGATCGAGGGGTGACAATATTGCCTAGAGTGGATAAGTTGTGGTTTCTCTATGTTCAAACAGAAGAGTTAATAAAGGACTACGTCAATGTGAGGAGGGTATTTGAAAGATGGCTTACGTGGAGGCCAGACTTACCAGCATGGGAAGCATATATCGCTTTTGAGAAGCGTTACCAAGAATATGAGAATGTAAGAAGCATATATATCAGGTTTGTGGACGTACACCCTCGGGCGGAGGTTTGGCTCCAATGGATAGACTTCGAATTGAAAGAAGTACCCGAATACATCAAGACAATTGAGAATATTCGGAATGTCTTTGAACTCGCGGTTGATACTATTTTGGAGACAGACCAGAAGCAGTCTTACGCAAGGTTTGCTGAAATAATAAGTAAATGGTGTACATGGGAGACGTCGATCAAGGAGTTTGATAGAGCCAAGTCTATTCTTCTGGTTGCATTGAAAGAAGAAGCGATTGTTTCTCGTATACCATTTGAAGAAACATATAAGATCCTGAGGCTGCTAATTGATTTTGAAAAGGTCTATGGAAATGAATCGTCTTTGACTGCTGTGATGGTAGAAGGCAGAAAGCTCGATTACGAAAGAAGCACAGCAAGAGATCCTAGGGATTACAATTCATGGTGGAGTTTAATAGAATTGTCTATAAGACGGGACCAAAGTTTGGTCACCCGATCATTGTTCGAAAAAGCGGTAACCACGACGCCAAAAGAGCAATACAAGTCCTCAAATTGGCAAATATATGCCAACATATGGACTTATTATGCTCTATGGGAAGAGTTCAAATGTAAAGAACTCGTTAAAGCAGGAGAGGTTTGGAATAGGGCACTTAAAACTATTCCCCATTCCACGTTCACTTTTGCCAGCCTTTGGATACATTTAGCAAAATATGAACTCAGAAGAGACAATCAATCTGGTTTGCTGAGAGCACGCAGAGTTCTTGGTAGAGCTATCGGTGTAACTAGCGTGAATAAGCCCAAGCACAAAATTTTTTCTTACTATATAGACCTAGAAAAAACGGTGGGTGATGGTACTCGTGTGAGAAAACTATACGAGAAATGGATTGAATTGTTGTTTAAGTGCGGTCTTGACTCCTTGGCCTTAGAAATACTTCTCGCCTATATCGAATTCGAGCTGTCACTAGGTGAGCATGAAAGGTGTATTTCTTTGTATCAGCTTGGAATAAAGATCACCACCATTCCAGAATTAGAGAACAAATTACCTGCTCCAGAACTAATTTGGATTTCTTTTATCAACTACTATATAGAAGAGATGCTTTACGAGGAAGCAAGAGAACTTTACCGTTCTTTAATAGACCACAAGCCATCGGCTAAAGTGTGGATAGCTTTTGCCCTTTTTGAGTCTTCCATCCTCACTACAGATCAATTAGACATATTTCGAAATTCTGATCAAGAGGAATTCGAATTTGCTTTGAACGAAAGCCATAAAAACAACACTAGAGCTGTTTTTCAAGAAGCAGAAAGTTTCTTTAGACTGAAAGGCCACCCGAAAGATAGACTTGCTATTCTCGAAGCCTGGAAAGACTATGAAGCTGAGCATGGTTCTCAAGAAAGCTTCCATGCTGTATGCAAGAAATTACCCAAAATTATTGACGTACCCTCCCAAGTTGAAGTCGATCCTCAGCACCATAAAGTAGAATATCATTTCCCCGATGATGAAAAGCCCAAGCCTGGCCCCACTGGAATCCAAAAGTTCTTGGCCAGTGCTCAGGAATGGATGGAAGATCAGAATGAATAGGAAAGGAAAAAGAAAAGGAAAGAAAAAAAAAAAAGAGACAGAGTCTCCAAATAATTAGTTGCATGTATTTCTATATTACTTTAAAGTACTTAATTTTGCTCTAAACAGGTCGTAAGTTACCAAGCTCTCTGATTTCCATTTAACTTATTCAGTAACTTCCTCCTCTCAATGTCAACACTAAGTGTAAGGTAGAACCCGGTGATATATTCGAATCCGCTACTTTGCTCTCATCATTTAACTGCGAGCCATTAAAGATTAATCTTTGCTGTGATGGTGGAATCCCTTCTTTTTCTTCCATAATATCTTTTATGCAAATTATCTTATCGTTTGGCTCGATGTCCACTGGAATATCTCTTCCTGTCAAGGTTTTCACTTTGACTTGCATCTTTAAGCAGGGAACAACTTAATATGAAGACGGTTCTTATATTATTTAAATATCGTGATTTTTTAAATTTTTCACTATTATAGTGCTCTTGCACTAGTTTATCGGTTTTTGCACCTGCTACAAGGAGCGAAGCTACATTCTTTAATTCTTTAATGAAGTCGTAAGCATTGGAGCATGATAGAAACCCCAACAGTTAGGGATGTGGACTATTCGTTAGTTTATGAGCCATCAGAAGACACATTTTTAATGCTAGACTGCTTGGAAGAGCAAATGCACTATTTGAGGAGTCGTTTCAAACAAGAGATTCCATTGGTTACCGAAGCCGGTACAGGTACGGGGATGGTAGCTACTTTTATCCAAAAACATATCTTGCCGACGTCACTATGTTTAGCTACCGATATTAATCCTAATGCTTGCCAGGCAGTTTTGCGCACAGCAGAGGAGAACAGGGACAAACAGGGAAACAACTGGTTTATAGACAGTCTTCAGATGGATTTGACTTCGGGAATCAGATTAAATTGCATAGATATTCTTTTGTTTAATCCCCCATATGTGCCGGCAGAACAGGTGCCATCGACGCCTTTACTTAATGACCAAAGTAGCGAATGGCTCGACCTTGCTCTCTTAGGAGGAACAGACGGTATGGAGATCACATGGAAGCTATTAGACAGACTAGAGGAACTTCTTGAACCTTCAAAAGGTGTAGCCTATGTCCTTTTCTGCGCAAGGAACAGGCCTTCGTCGGTGGCTCTGATTATGAGAGAAAGAGGCTGGTATGTGGAAACAGTAATGCATAGGAGAGCAGGCTGGGAGGTGCTAGACATTTTGCGTTTTTCGAAATAAGCAAAGATCTTTCTCCCTTTTTCTTTATTTCTTTTTTTTTAATTAGGGTTATTTCTTTTGGAGTGTGATAACTGCTTGGATAATGTGATTGAAGGGATTTCAAGAAAATTAGGTATCTAGTCAAGAGTCTGCGAGTTATCAAAGTTTATGATAGTCTAATATTCTAATGAAATAAGCCTTTACATATCCAAGGTAAAGAGCTGTTTTCTTTGTCCTTGTTTATTGGTTTCGGGTGTAAGTTCAATATGGCTCGAGTTGCTGAAATGTCTTTAAGAATTGACAGTATAGTCATTACAAGAACGGCGTATTATTTATGCTAGTATTATAGATCTGAGAACCTTACAATAACTTCTTACAGCAAAGGTACTTTCTTTTTTCTCTCCGTCTGCGTTCTTCTACTTGCTATTTCGAATTAAAAGAGTGATTCAGACAGAAAAATGACTCTTTAAAAGCAGAAAAGTATTCTTAGACTCCTTCAGACGATGTAGACTTGTTTTTAATACTTATATATAAGGATAACCACCGTGTAAATATTCTAAAGGAAATTTATTTTTAAGGCTTGTGGTGATGAGTATGCTGAAAAATTGACTTAGTATCAAAAATATCAATTTTCGATGCACAGTAGCGGTGTTGATTATAATAGAGATAAAATATTTTATAATGGCACTGTATAGACCAAGATACCAAGATGAGTATCACCGAAGATTACAAGGGGAAAGAGGGAGGCCTTCAAAACCGCAAGGAGCCAGGTTGACAAGATGGGCAGGGAGTCCTGATACTAAGAAGAAATATGGCAAGGAAGAGTACTCCACCATAATAAGAGGCCACTTGACGCCGGAACAGACGGAAGCATATCAGCAAGTATTCAGAATCGAAGAGATATCTAATATATTTAGAGTTTCTCTGGATCGAAGACTAGAGGTTCTGACTATTTTGCCGTCAGGAAATACGAAGCAAAATACCAACTATGCTAGAGAACCGTCACCACCACCCCAATATGATTCCCGAGGAAACAGAACTAATACAAGAGAAGTTAGAGTGAGAGAGTTGCTCGAGAAAGAGAGACATTATTTGGTGGAGGCAGCAGCTAGTAGCATTCAAAACTACGAATCGCCGGTAGACTATTACAGACCAACGAAAACATCGGAAAAGATTTACATACCTGTAAAAGATTATCCAGATACAAACTTCGTAGGGCTTCTTTTGGGGCCACGGGGTTACACGCTTCGTAAACTTCAAGAAGAGAGTGGAGCAAAATTGGCCATAAGAGGAAAAGGCTCAGTAAAAGACGGAAAATCTACTATTGGTGATAGTTATGAAGATTCATCCATGCTGTTGACACCAAAAACAGCATTTACGAATCCAGCGTTGACTTCTGAAAGTGAAGACGACTTGCATGTTGTTATTACTTCGGATTCACAACAACGCATAGCAAAAGCGGTGACTTTAGTTAATGAAGTAGTCGAAAAGGCTATAGCTTCACCAGTTGGTCAAAATGAACTTAAACGAGGTCAATTACGTGAGCTCGCGGTCCTTAATGGTACACTTCGAGAGACAAAGCCTTACAATCCAGAGGCCTTTCAAGCAAAACGCGGACGCACGGGTCTCGATGTTTCTCAGATCATTTGTAAAATCTGTGGCAAGGTTGGTCATTTTGCTAGAGATTGCAAATATAAAGACTACAGTAGCCACAAGAGCTACGGATATGGTTCCAATGGCGATTCAAGCTCGGAGAGTAACCTTCCTATATCTAACGGAGACGACACTTCCCATAACGAAGACGAATTTCCTCCATGGAAGAGACAAAAACTTAATGAGCCTTTACCTCCTTGGAAAGTTCAGCCAGGTGTATCCCGAAATACTCCACCGGCGCCACCGCCTGTACCATATCAGTCTTCTAAAGCTAATACAGCATCACCATCCATGGCAAAATTGACCCAACAAGCGCCACCGCCGGCGCCACCAGCACCACCAGCACCACCAGCACCACCAGGACCATCAGCATCATCAGCACCACCAGGACCATCAGCACCGCCGGCACCACCAGCACCGCCAGCACCACCAGCACCGCCAGCACCACCAGGACCACCAGGACCACCAGGACCATCAGGACCACCAGCGCCACCAGCGCGATCAGGACCACCAGGACCACCAGGACCATCAGGATCACCAGCGCCACCAGCGCGATCAGGACCACCAGGACCACCAGTGCCACCGACACCAATAGCACCGTCAGGACCACCAACGGTTGGGTCCCAGGATACGACCGCACCATCCGAGTCAGATAAGCCCTAGCAACATACAAAACTACAACAGACGCCACTGTCCGGTACATGATAAGGTAAGAAAGAAAAGACAGAAAAAGAGGGTTTTCATATATTCTGGACTTTCAATTTTCGTGCTTTCAACTACTAATAGCATACTGCGACGTGCACAGGGTGTCTTCCACTAAGGATCACTTATTTGTTGGCTATTATCAGTTTATATCGATTCAGGATTTGTCTTCATCTTTCGCTTAATGCCTGCGCTCTGAATCAAGTATTTGCTACATTTCTGTATTATTACTTCCATATAAAAAATATCTGCATTACCAGTAGAAATAGTTTTAACGTGAAAGCAATAAACAAGTATCATTATTACCAAGTCAAGGAATGTTCCTTATATATGTAAATGACGAATGGTTCAAAAAATTCCATAATGTTAGTTCGAAGAGAAGCTGGTAGAGATGTAGTAAGTGCCAATTTTTTTTTTTTTTTAAACAAAACAGCATTAATGCATTTCTTTAACTGTAGCTCCGTTTGAAATATCTCAGAGCAGTAGAGGCATTCTCGCAAGAATTTGAATTATCCTCGCAAACAAAATTCTGAAAAAACGGAGGACTATTATTTGACCAAATCGAGGTTCTCATACACCGCTCCAGAGGCCTTATATAAGTCTGAAGCTTTAACCCCTCTATTTGTCACTTCATTCTCCTTAAGTTGCTTCAACATAAGTCTAGTTCTTTCTCTCTCCTTGAATCCATGCAAGCATTCAAAGTAGTCTTCAAATTGTGGTGTGCATTCCTTTCTAGTTTGTGTATCTGCTGAAGTGTAACAAGCTGCAAGCAATTGAAACTCGTAAAAACACTTTCTCGTACCTCCCGATCTCGAATATGGTTGCATAACCTATCTATCTTCTTATACAGCTCTAATTAATGTTGAAGTTCGTATTACGTACACCAATTTTTCATTAGTGCTCATTGGACATAAAGTAGTAGGATATAGTTTTTGGCCTCTACACTACCAGGTTCAAGAAAACTGACGGAGAGCACGGAGGTGCCGGAACTAAATCCAGTTCACAGTGCAAACAAAGTAAAGGAAAGGGTCTAAGCTACTATAACGCATGCAGTTATGAGAGGATGCTATTATTTGTAGAATAATTAAAACAACGCAGAAAAAATTTAAAAAATTCATTATGGAAAAAGCAAATATTTGAGCCGCTATATATAGGCCAACATATCTCTTATACAATTCTTGACTTCATAGTAGACTGTGCTTAGACCACCTTCAATGACAATATCACCACTATCTTCACCTTCAACACTGCTGAATAGTATCTTTCTCACTGCAACACAATTGTTAACCACAAGGGTTCCCTCACTTTTGAACTCGGCATTTAAATTTCTACTTAAAAGACGCTTCTTCAATTCAGTGAGACGAACGTTACCAATAGTTAACTTTGAGCCAGAATTGGTAATAGCATGACCGTTGGTAGAATTGGTATCCATTAGAGCCAGCTGCTGTTTGAGGTAGTCTTTCTCAGACATGGAACGTAAGGTGAATTGAGTGGAGGAATTGAGATAATCACTAAGGGTCTTTTGTTTCTTTCTGGGAATTTCCTGGTTCTGAATCTCGAGTTCACCGTATACTTGGGCCACGCTATAATTGCCATCAACTTTTTGCCATTTTAAGTTATCAACGATTTCGTCGTCGAGCTTAATTTCGAAATTACTGGCCCCGATTCCGAGGCCCATTTCGTCAGAATCGCTTCCTATTTTAACTTCCTTGTTGAGTTCAACTGGAATAGCGGTATGCTTATTCAGAGTACTATGGTGAGAAGAGAAATCTTCCATCTGACGTGCTTTTAAAACTGCCGAGGGAAGGAATCGAGAAGTATTTAAGATTGCGTGTTTGCTACCTTCATTTAGTTGCTGTTCTTGTTGCTCATCAATTTGATGCTTCACATACCTGAGACCGTCAAGGCGTTCATCGAAGCCTTTAGAAAAGGAAAAATCCGGCATCAAAAGTACGTTATAAGGTTTTAAAGAAGAAATGATCATACTTAAGGACCTTAAATCGACTACCCCTGACAAGTCAACAAAAGACAATCCGCATCGTATTCTTAACTGTACTGATTTCGATTCTAATGAAGATGCCGCATTTAAAGGGACCCGCTTTTTAGGGTTGTATAATGTGTCAAGATTTATTTGCAATAGTTGATTGTTTAAAGCCTCTTGAGGAGTAAGTTTATTCTGGATCGTGGTTTCTCCATCTTTTCCGTGGCCTTTGCCTTTATTTTCTGCATTGCTCCATTTACCCTTACCATTATTTTCAAACTTTCTTTTATTTTCCATGAGTTGATCTTGCATGGAAGAGTCTTGTTTTTGGAAATCCTTGACGTTTATAAGCTCTCCGTAATCGTCATATCTGTGGGCTTTCGTATCAACATAGTAAGGGAACATGGCCTGACGTGGCTTCATCTTGTGGGTAATCTGTAAATCGAGAGGACGGGACTCTTCTAACGTCTTTTTGACGTGATCTGTAACAAAAGGCTCCGGCATCCCCAAGCTATTCACGTCTTGGTTGTCTGATTTCATTACAGATTTCAATTCGGAAGAAATAATTGATTCTGATTGTTTCATATCATTTTCCTCATCAGAAGAGACTTCCTCTTCAGAAGAAGTATCATCCAAGTTGAATTCCGCATTCAATAAATTTTGGTTCTTGCGATCCCTCACCTTGGCGAGAAGTTTTCTCTTTCGCTCTTCTTGAATTCTTTCCTGAAAATCAGTAAGTTCAGATCCGATCAACGGCTCTTCTCGCTTCCAGCCGTCTAAGCTCAAAGTCTTTTCAAGCGGGACTGCAATACCGTCTTCAATAGCACCACCCAGCTTACTCTTAGCCAAATTATACCATTCGTTAAAGAGCTGAGCATTTATAGTACAATCGGAGCCGAAATGTGTTTTTTCAGTTAGAATAATCGTAGTCTTTTCGTCTTGACAGAGATACTGCAAAGCCTCAGATGAAAACTCTCCCTGATTGAATTCAACTCCCGAACAAAACACAACTTTGGGCCCACTTAGTTGTACGAGTTCGCTAGGATCCAATAAGAGATCCACCTTGGAAGGATCGAAAGGAAAATTGTTCTTATTGCTACTATTATTCGTCGCTGATGACGCCTCTTCCCATTCTTTCACCAACAGTGAGGACATCCATTCCAAAAGATTGGAAGCATAACTCAACACTTTCGTGCCTGAATACGCCAAACAATATACTGGAATGGGAGCGCTCTGTAAATGCTTGTCAACTAAATGCAAAAGCTCTAAGAACCGCCCCGAGAGCGAGGTCGGAAGCACAAGGGCACCTCCGTTGGCCAATGTAGCATCCACTAGTTGAAGAAACTTCTCTGTACGTTTTTTATGTGACATCGGCGATCCCAAATCCGTATTAGTGATCACCGCAGTAGGACGAACAAGCTGGGACAACGGGTTCCCCGTAGAGCTGGAAAAGAAACTAGCGTTGTTCAAAAATGAATCTTTCGAGTGATTCCACGAAGGCGCATATATCACCTTTTCCATTCGTTTAGCAATTAACCAGAATGCCCCTCCCAAACTGTGTCCTGCATTATAGGGCGTTATCACAAGTCTTTTTTGAAATAGCTCCGTCGTCTGGAAATATTTTAAAGGCACAACTCTATCAAAATACTCATCCACTTCCTCTACTTCTAATATGCTATATTCAAGCGGTCCTAGAATCCCACATGATCTATAGTACTCTACCGTCGAAACCCGTCCTAACTGGTTAACTGGCAATGTTGAATAGGTGGGAATGCTACCCATCAATGTAGGAAATTTTACACACAATAGTACATATCCACTTATGAAATCCGGTGTAGGGTGTGACAAGAGTATCAAATCTACCTCTTTTAAATAGGGTTCTAAATATAAAATATCTTCATGATTTTCTCCATTCCAACTTGGATCTATCAACACCTTTGTTTCATTATCAAATGTTAAAAGCGACGCCTTACATGACCAATTATCTGGCCCTGGAGTTACTATGGAGAAGCTAAACATAGATGTTTAAATCATTAATTGTCTCTTCCCTTGAGGATATCTCTTCATGTAGAATAAATATCTAAATATATCGTAGAAATTTTTCACCAAACGACTTTTTAAACTATATGGCTAACTACCACTATATATATAAAAAAAAAAAATACGAATATCAAGCTTCAGGGTATACGAAACTAAAGGTACAAAACAAAAAAAAAAACAGCCTAGTCCTTTTCCAAAAAGACTTCACTCTATAAAAACAGGAAAGGAAAAACCTAATGACCAGCACGACAACTATCTTTGATAATTTAGACTATTTCTGTTGTGATAACTCATCAAAGTATCAGCATAAGAAAGACCCGGTAAATCTTCATTTGTCTGTATTCTATTGATGTTATTTTGGGCAGTGTTGTATTGGCCCTCTTTTATCATTTCGGCACGCAACTGATTCAAATCAAGCTTACCAATGGTCTGGAGCCTCTGGCTAACACTAGTACCTCGTCTAGATCTCGTAATGGTGGCACGCCTCCTCATCAGTGAGTAAGCACGCTTGAAAGCATTAGGACTGTTATCGAAATCATCAGTAAAATCACGAGCGATCTCCTTCTCGGCGTTGCCGGCAGCATTTTCCAACACCTGAGGATCCATATCGCGGATCTGCCTAATCAACCTATGTTTTTCGACATCCTCAATGTCAGTAGGATCGTAGCCCTCAGGGTATTCAGCAAACTCACCAATAATAGCTCTTTCTCTGATAATATCAATGTCCTTTGGCTTAAAATTTTTTCTCAACACATCAAAGATGAAGCGAGGGAGTACACAAATCAATGTTCCCACAAAAAAGGCACACCAACAAGAAAGAGTGCCTAAGACTTGAGCACCGGCTCTATAAAATTCTTGAGCGTGTAGTGTGGCACTCCAAACACCTGTCCAGAAGAACACTAAAATAAGTGAAATAATATCGATCACCAAAGTCAACCAGTCCCATCTATGTTGCTGAAGCAATACATATATATCACATGAGACAACCGATATACAGGCAACAACAATACCGACCCAGAACCTGTGATCAATAGGCAACCCAAGGGGATTTTGAAAGCCCTTGTAGTATAGCAAATAGGGGAAATAATAGGCTATGACTGATTGATATACGCCGTCGATCATATACCAAACAAACTTGTACTGAGACCAGTCCAACCCCAAGATACCGCTCTTGTACAATTGAGGTACTAACAAAGATACACTGTCAGACACATCTTGATCCAAGACAGCGAGCACAATAACCGGAAGGGATGTAAAGGCCAAATTATAAAACATCAAATAAGTATATTCATACAAATAAGATCCATCAAAGTCATTGTAGATGCCGTACCAGAAACATGTTAAGGTGAAAACGACGTTTTTGTAAAAGAAGCAAGGAACCATTTCAGCCAATCTTTTATAAGACCATCGGCCATGTACAAGAAGTAATCTGGTCAAGAAACGGAACTGGCCGAGGGCATAATCAGAAGACATGACAGCTTGTCTACCTTCCTCCCCGGCAATTCCTACTCCGATATGAGCTGCCTGAATCATGGAAACATCATTCGCGCCATCCCCTATAGCTAAAGTCATAACTTCAAGTGATTCTTTAACAAATTTCACAACGCTGACTTTTTGCAAAGGTGAAACACGACAACATATGACTGAGCGGCATTGTTTACACAAGAGAAGAAATTTATGGCGTAAAATTTCGTTTTCTTTTTTCCGTTCACCCCCTTTACCAAATATAAGTCCTAAAGCTTCACCATCAATAACAACTCCATAATTCCCTTGAGGAGAAGAATGATCTCTGATCGCCTCTTTCATTAAGTTATCGACATCCTCCTCCATCTTCAATGGATCGGTCAATAAATTAAAATTTTCTTGCATAAATCCAGTCACTTTCTGATCAATATACTCCATATTCTCCGGATCTCGTGGATTGGGCTGAAGCACAAGTAAGTTGATATCGTTATCCAATAAGTTACATGAGAACCCGACATTAATCGCTGTTTCGACTTTGTCACCAGTCAAAACCCATAATTTCAACCCTGCTTGAGCAAATAAAGAAATTGCTTCAGGCACACCCACTTGTAAACTATCTTCAATGGCAGTAACACCTAAGAGCGTTAATCCTTGTTCAATTTCTTCTTCCAATTTCTCGATAGCCTCCTCTCGATTATCATCAATAACTGCTTGCGCATCTCTGTATTTTTTCCTCCAAGCAAAAAACAGCTCAGGGTCGAGAATTTTTTCAGTAACACACAAGGTTCTTAAGCCTTCTTTAGAGTAATCTTCTAAATGGAGAGCACTCCGTTTCACGAGTTCCTCGTCGTTCGTCTCTGGACTTAATCTAGAAAATATCACGTTATCAGCGCCTTTTGTAATCATAATAATTTTGTCTTCTGGCGACCTGACAATGCATGACATTCTTTTTCTGAGAGAAGAAAAAGCTACCACCTCAAGCAATTCATATTCCAAAGTCTCTCCATCCATTTCAACAAACAAAGAGCTTTTGGTTCTTCCTTTAAAAGATATTCCAACGTCATTGGAAGCTATCAACAAAGCACCCTCATCCGGTGATTCAGCCTTGAATTCAATAATTCTAGTTTCCGGGTCCTCTTGTGTCACTGCTGTGTGACAAAGTGATAGCAGAAGCATAAATTTCTGATTCATCAACATTTGTTTACTTTCTTTTTCTGGAGAATCAGGAGGAATGGTATCACGAACAAAATCACTAGAAACAAAGGTTAACTCGTCTTCTGATGCCAAAACATGGCCTTGCAGTCTGAGTATTTTAAACATCTCCTGTTTATCCCTAGAAATCACTTCACTCCATTTATTTTTCTCCTGGACCACGTCCAATCCTTGTCTTCTGTCAAATCCTTGTTTAGCTTCAGTATAAGCTAACCCATAGGACTTTCCAAAAATCGAACATTTTCTAAAAATCATCACATTTTGAGTCAAAGTCCCAGTTTTGTCACTAAAAATATACTCTATCTGGCCTAGATCATCGGAAATTGTCCAGGTCTTCGGAAGACAAGGAAAATCAAGCTTAGGATAATACATCTTGACATCCGAATAAATAAAAAAGGCTTGCAATGTCTTTATAATTTCAATGGAGATATACAACGAAATCGGGACCAAAGATTGATAAATAATCAAGGTCACGAAAAAAGCAACAACACCATTGCCAGCAGCGGTAGGGGAATAAGGCTTAAAATCAAAGTACCGCCTCGAAATATGCTTCTTGTTATAAAATAGACCATTTATTAAACCTGAGATGAAGCACAAGACAAAAAGAACAACAAAGTTGATGATGACCGAGAAATTCAACTCTCTTGAAATACGAGACATCTTGGTAGGCGTCTGATCAGAATTAAGCATAATCTTCGTTTCTGAACCAGTATAAACAACCAAACCAACAATCCAAGAGGTGTTTCTTAAAGTACAACCTCTTAACATGACATTTTTGTCTGATATCGCCTCTTTCTCATCGGGATCAATTAGGTAACCATTTTTATCGTAGTTTTCATAGTGTATAGTCCCTCTAAAGTGATACATATTTTCATTGGGGGGATCGCATTCAACCCAAAACTTAGTGTTACCCAAATCTCGAGCATGTCTAATATTAGAATAGCCACCACATTTTAGTGAGTTTTTACCCTTCAAATTGGTCTCACCATCCAAGTTCTTCGTTTCTACATAACAAGAACCTTCCGTGTCAGAAGTAGAAAGAATAATGACATCGGCAGGCACTTCTTCATCTTGTCTGACCCTAATCATATCTCCAACGCAAATGTCCTTCCATCTTCTATTTTTGAATACTGAGTTTGTCTCTCTTACCTCACACAATTGAGGATTTATTAAACTATGGGGAGCAGGTTTGTTTGTTGCTTTAGAACGACGCGACTGAGTAGAAGGCCTCGCTCTCTGCATGGAAGTCCTCTGCATGGAATTCCTTTGCATCGATGTCCTTTGCATGGAAGGCCTGTTTGTAGTGGAGGGCCGCGGCGTCCTCGAGGAGCTTGAATGCACTGTAGACACTCTATGTAAAACATTTTCTATCTCCGTCTTCTCCCTGTGTACAAACTCAGCTTTCTTGTCTTTCTTTGCAAATACCAATATGCAACACCTGATCATGGCCTTTAACGTTTTTGATATGCACTTACTACAAAACTTCTTGAAAGCTCTCCACTTGGTAATGTGCCCAACAAGAACGTTCGGGTTTTCTACACCCACCAACAAGTGAATAGGTGAATTGTTGAGATCAGAATCACTCAGCGCTCTATTATATTCCTCAATCGCATCCTTAAGTGCAGTGATACATACAATCACAATCAAGGGCACCGCCGCCAAACCCGGACTCTGCACACCAAAAATTTTAAACGCTCCCAAAATAACCATAAGCAAGAAATACACATTGGCAATATTAGTAAACTGCCAAATTAAATTCCTCGGCAAAAAAGACAAGGGTGTATACTTGGTGGTTCTAATCTTGTTGAGCGGATACTCTACTATCGGATGTCCCGTCGACGGGTCTTTCATAGAATCCGGAAGGGCCTGATTCACATAAATTGTACGCGGAATTTTCCTATATATTTCCCGCATGTATCTCGGCATTCCTCTTAGCCCTTTTCTGAACAAGTACGCCCTTATTTTCTCAGCAAACGTCGGCGGTGTTGTTGTCAAAAGGTCCCGCGTCTCATATCGCATGTTTTGCCTTTCCTGATTTTTCAAACTATCGTTTGCAGAATAACTTTTTTCATGAACAACTCCTACCTTTTCTCCATCTTTTTCTTCCTTCATGTTCAGTGACATCATTGAGTCACTTCCCATTGGGTTATAGGCATCTAACATATTCTTCTAATATTTATTCCAACTTTTATTCCCAGCAATTTCTCTCGTTCCCTTTTTGTAATTCTTGGTTACTAAAACATAAAGCAATCCTTTTTCTTCGATAACCCTGAATTTTTCTTTAGCTGTCGCTGGTTTCTAGTTGTGCCTATGGGTAAACTTATTCAATACTATACTTGATTACAATTTATGAGACTGCGACATTTGATGTGCGTATATGCAGGTGGCGGAATTTTTTTCCGCCCCTACTTAACTCCGAATTTGCTACAAGAACTTAGAGATTAAACGAGACTCTTTGATAGCATGATATATGCAACTACTTTAGCTAATTGAAGTCTCATCAGCTTATATGGTTGTAGTGTTTGCACTAGCATTTTTCTTATAATCAGTAATTTCCTTTTTTTTTTTTTTTTTTTTTTTTTTTAAATCTAATGAGTTCCGTTTACCGTAGACGGAGCGTAAAAAAAGAGAAAGGCGCGACATTGTCGTTAGCCGTAGTCCCTCCCGTTCTGGAAGGCCGAAGAGATCATAGGTGTGCTGCGCGCATAGATATATTTATCCTCTTCCCAAGTGCTTACGCACGTGGGCGAAAATGCGCGACGAGCGCGGGTGGGTTTATGACAGCAAGAAAGAGGAGAGGGATACGACATTAATGATTGCAAACGCGACATTTAAAATTGGAGACATTTTCTAAACTTTGCAAGGTACACTACAGGGACCGAAGTGCGTGTACCTACCATTAGACCTGGGACGAAAAACGTCGACCCAGTGAAAAATCCAGAAGCGGTTGGGACTAAAGTAAGAAAAGTCGGAAACCATAGAAAAAATAAGTTAATCAAATCGAACAAGAAATATGTCTGTTGAGGAAATTCCACAGGGAGCAAATGTTTCAATTTTGTCTAAGAACGAAAAAAAGGCAAGAGAATTGGTCAAGAAATTGGGCTTGAAGCAAGTTAAAGGAATCACTAGAGTTACATTCAAGCAAAGAGGCAATTTGATTTACGCAATTGACCAACCAGATGTGTACAGATCAGCTGCAGGAACCTATGTTGTTTTCGGAGAGGCTACCGTTGATGACATGAACAAGAGAATTGCCGAAGCACAACAACAACAACAAGCTCAGCAACAAGCGGCAGGCAAAGAAGGTGCTGAAGAAGCACAGCCAGCCGAAGGTGAAGTAAAGTCGCAAGGTGCCATTACTGCTGACTTGGAAAGGGCAGCGGAGGGCGAAAAGCCTTCTGGCGATGCCGATGATGAAGAGGTAGATGAATCGGGACTTGATCCTAAGGATATTGATATTATTATCGAACAGACACATGTTAGCAGAGGAAAGGCTGCTAAGGCCTTGAGAAAGCACGATGGGGACATGGTGAATGCCATCATGGAACTCTCTTGAATAGAGTAGGCCGAAGAAGGAGGGAAAAAATTAATTTTTTTTTTCTAAAAAATTTTTTTTCAAATTCTCTTCTCACTTGTAGTTAGCAAGGCTATATTAGGTATGTAATTACATTAAACTAATTGCGTATTATTGGGAAAAGAACGTAGATATTGTTCAATGGTCAGTTGTCTCACTGAGGGCAGGCTGAGCCGATGATTGCGGCAGAAAATGAGAGCCCATCGAATTAGCTATAAGATTCCTCTTGTCATGGTCTGACGCTTCTCGTTGCTCCTCGCTGTTTTCAAATTGAGGTGCGGAGGCAGCTTTTATATCGGGACTGGGGATGAACATATTGGAAAATACAGTTTCATCCACTGACTCTGTATCGCCATTGACAAATCCACATTTTGGACAAATGTACACTATTTTGAATGGATTTTCGCATCCTGGTGGTGCGAGTCCATTGTGACTTAAGCACTGCTTGCAAATAAGGGCGTATTTCCTATCGACCGCATCGCTATCGTCACTCCCCACTACCCAATCAAGAATTTTATCTGCAGCTGTTTTCTTAGTAGAGGCCTGCATAAATGCTTGAACATGCTGCCAATTGACTCCTGTTTGCTGTTGCAAGTTCCTGTCTTGCCCCAGAGGTCTCGACGAGTCCTGAGCATGAAAAGTATCCCGTTGCACACCGGGTTTCGCCAGTACTTCTGTCTGTGACTTTGTCACAGGTTCTCGCCTATGGGGTTCCTCCTGTCGTTTTTTCTCTTCCTGACTGTACTTTTTCAAAAGATTACTTGTCTTCTCGTAGTTGGTGATCTTTTTCAATTCCTCGATCTTCGTCCCATGCTTTTTCTTCAAATTGTCGAGCAGCTGCTCTTGTTTGCGCATCAAGGTACCTATGCAAAATCTGAGCACAATAATAACCAAGTAGCTAATTAGCGGAAACCCAATCATGAACTGGTACCTTCCCACATCCTGCATTCGAATAAAATTCACTAATCGGTTCTTAAAAAGTGGATTCGTCGGTGTAGTTTGGTAGTAGTATGCCAAAATCACTAAATAGAACGCAAAAGCCCCATTGAAAAGCTTTTCGGTAATTTTCCTTTGTCTATTTTTAAGCCGATTGATCAACTGTTGTTTGTCCCCAATTTGCTGAGTCAACGTAGTTAATTCCCGTTCAAATTGCTCTGCATTGAATCCCTTCAGCCGAAACAAACTAAATATACCCATCCTGGCCTGATTTATTGCCTTGGGGAGCTTCTCTATTTCTTGCAGAGCTCCTTTATTTATCCAAGTACTATTTTTGTCCTAGTTTACATATTGCGCAAGCATTCTCGCGATGCCCTCCCAAAAATTGACATTCTTCCTTAGACTAGTGAATGTCTACTTGAGTGAGTAGAAAGATAAAAAAAGGAGAAGAGGAGTAGTAGAAGCAATGACGTACTTGTTGGGAGACAAGAGAATAAGCCTTGATAAAGATGAGTTCGATCCGATAGAAAGCAAGCTTATTATAGCCCATCTGAAACTTTTTAAATACTGCCTTGGTAGCGCCAGCTACAAGTTTATGAGAAGCTTGAAACAAATAATACACTTCTATGGAGACGTGCTAACGATATATAGCACGCTTTTACGAAAAATCCCCGACTACGACGATATCACCTTGATGACAAATAGAAACAAATTGGGATTGCTCAAACTCGAGGAAGACTTCGACCACATGTTGGGTAAAAACAACCAGGACGGATATTGGCAAAAGCATGAATGGGAAAAGAGAAACTATGAGTCAGATACCAAGAGGATGTGCATTTTGGCCGTAGAAAGCGCGCAAGAAGCCTTTGATGCGATTGGAAAGAACTTGAACTGCATCGATGTCTTCTTTAATAGCTTCGACAACTTGAAGAAGCTCTTTATTCCTTTCTTGCTTGGCCAGAACAAGTCAATCCAGGTCCTGCTCTCCAAAACTCTCTATTTTTTCCGTTTGACTACGATTGTGGACGAGGTGGCTTATATAAAAGACTTGACCCCGACCGTGCTTAAGCAGTTACGCAAGGTGGAAAAAATCACTACTGGCATTGAAAAAGAACTGGTTTTCCTTGACACTTTCTTTAGTGCTTTCGACCCTTCTTTGCTGCTGTACACCAAGATATTGCTCGGCAAAGTCATCCTCAAGCGCAATATCGACTCTTCGCAGTGCGAAATTATCCGTCGGAGAAAGGTGTGTTTCCAGGCAGCCGATCTCGTCATAAGTATTCCTTTATCTGGAAAACTGCTGCCTTCCTTTGAGACAAATCTCTTATCACGCTACCTGCTTTCGGTTGCACTCGTTTTGTTCTTTTTGCTCTTTTTTATTTTTTATCGTTTAGCCAACATACTATCTGAGCCGGTGTCTACTACCTACGAGGTGCCCTGAGATCAAGACAAAAAGAAAAAAAATTAAAAAGAGAACTTTAAGAGCCCCAAAAAAGTTCTGGTACCTAAATATATCCTTATTTATACTAGCTAGTGTTCATTAGAGAGCATCACTAGCATTGTGTTTAAACTTTAACTATGTAGTAGCACTGTATAGACAAAGATACCCTTAACAGTTATAGTGCGCAAGGCAAATATCATCATTTTATATTGTCCTCTATCAATCAAACCCAAACAAAATCGGAAAACAAGGTTCTGTCAAGAGAGGTTGAGCTAGTAAAAGCAACCAAGAGGATTGCGGGAACATATTGAATCAATAGAATAATTGAGTGTTTATGAATCAGGACAAAAAACTGTAGTAAACTACTATCAAGCCAACGGGTGATCGAAAGGGTACAAACAAGACAAAGGTCAATTGATTCAAGATTGAAGAGCTATGGGCAAGAATAGCAGACAAATTTACTCAGCCACTTATTCAAATGTGCCAGTGTTTGAATATGTAACGCTGGAAGGACCAGTTATGCGAAGAAAGCTGGATAGCTGGATTAATGCTACACACATATTGAAAACAGCGAGATTTCCTAAGGCCAAACGTACAAGGATATTGGAAAAAGATGTACAAACGGGCATCCATGAAAAGGTACAAGGGGGTTATGGTAAGTATCAGGGAACGTACGTACCATTGGAGCTCGGTGCGGAGATTGCAAGAAGCTTTGGGGTGTTTGAGGTGCTAGAACCTATCTTTGAATTCAGATACGTAGAAGGGCAGTCAGAGACGCCACCACCAGCACCCAAGCATAATCACTTATCGGCTTCGAACTTTGCTAAGAAACAGGCCAACATTTCTAGTCAGAACAAACAAGGGGAAGAGGAGTTACCGACAGGGAACCGGGACAGAAAAAATAAGAGTAGTTTACCAGAAGAGCGACCAAGAAAACGAGGACGGCCGAAGCGGATGGCGTTTTCTGGTGATAGGGAACCTAACATGGAATACTCAGATACAACCCCACTCTCTTCTAAATCAGAAATGGCACCTGAAGGAAAGTTCTATGATGCAAAACAGACACCTACACTAGAAAGACAAAGTACGATTCAAGACCTGCAGCAGATTACACCAAGAGAACTAGTGGTGGATAGGGAAGATTTGGTGGTGGCCGATAATAGCAGTGACATAGACGAGACCAAGATGGAGGAAGGGACGCATAGAGACGATGAAAGCGAATTGATGAGTGGCAAGGAGTTGTTTGGCTCTCCGAGGAACTCATTCGAGAGAATAGTGCAATCACATAATCAGGGATATCCGAGCCAACTACTGATAAATAGCTCAATCCAGTTGCCTTATGGTTTGCTGCAATATAATTCGCACTTGGACGTTGAGGGTCCTACGCTTACTCTCCCTATGAAGGAGGACTACATTTATTCGGAGTATTTTATTAATCTTTTAAATTTTTTCTTGAAGGACGAGAGTGCTAGGGCAAGGGCAAGCCCCGATGCTATCCCAGAAAAAATTATGCATCCTCCTCAACCTTTATCGAAGATCAACATCACCCAAACCATTGACGAAGAAGGTAACACTATATTTCACTGGGCTTGTTCTATGGCGAATACTACCATGATTGAATTTTTGCTTAATGTATTTCACGAATTCTTGAGCCCTAACCTCAAAAATAATAATGGAGAAACCCCCCTCATGTTTTTGGTCAAATTCAGTAACGCATTTCAACTCAAGAATTTTCCTGAATTGCTCGACTTGTTGTCTGATGGAATACTTTCAATTGACTATTCTGGCAAGACTGTTTTGCATCACATAGCTTTGGTAGGTGGTACTGATAGGGAGGGATCCATAAATGAAGGCGGTAGTATAATAGGAAACGTGGGCTCTAGGAAAAATCGAGAAAAGTTTGCAAAGTATTATCTTGAATGCGTACTTGCAAAAGTAGAGCAAATGTACGGCGACGGAGACCATAAAATGCTGCATCGTTTTCCCAATGAAACGGACAAATTCGAGAGCACGGATGACATTATTAGCAAATTTATAAACCACCAGGATTTGGACGGTAACACTGCCTTTCATCTTGTTTCTTATGCCTTGAATAAAAAATGCATAAGAACTTTTTTGAATTTTCGCAAGTACATCAATTTCCTGTTAAAAAACCTTGTTGCATACACAGCGGAAGACTACTTGGCCTCACACAACTACTTACTTAGGCTAGATGTGGGGAACAATGGTAATGATATAAGTAATGAAAAGTTATCGGAGGGAGAACGATATTCGTTTAATTCTAAGGATGTCAACACGAAGGCAAACAGCGTAGAGAGCATTGAATTTCAATTTTATCTTACAAAATTAGCTCATAACCTTCATAGCAGAGCCTCAAACCTCATTACAGAGAAACTTGCAGAATTGACCTACTATGTGGACAAGGAATTGCGACATCAGGATGATAACATTGTGAGGTACTACAAATTATTGAAAGAAATCAACACAGAAAAGCAACAGTCCCAAAGACAGGCTTTAGAATTATTCCGGCTTGATTATATTCTTGATAACCTCTCCCGTGAATACATTCTGTCTCTTGATAGTTCTAATGTGGATTTGAATCCTATGGATAAAACAAAAGACAACTTAATTCAAGAGGAGATTAATCGTTTGGTTAGTGATCTTAGCTTTCAGATATTGTGCAAAAGAGAAGATTTTATTGAGCTCATGAATAAATATAAGGATACGATTAGCAGACTGTGTCATGCTCGAATCAAGACATTCGCAAAACAAGAAGTCACTAATATCACCGAGAAAGATGAAGAGAACCTGCAACCAAGGGAAGATAATAATAAACTTGAGCTTGCCAAAGAATTACAACAGCAAATCATTTTCTACAACTCTAACGTGGCCAAACTCCGTGAGTGTGCTCACGAGGCCCCTTATAAAAAAGATTCTGTTGATCATAAAGATGACAATGGGAAAAGGGAAATTAAAGAGAATAAAGAAAACCTCAATGATTTCTCGCAAGAGCCTCATGGTACGGCGGACATTTCTCGGGCCGGACAGGTTTTTCCATCTATCTCTTCTGAGATTGACAACAATGACAACCTTCATAAATATTGTAGATTAATTGCTCTGTGCTGTGGCTTGGACATCGAGGAGGTCAAGGACACTATCGATTTAATAGAGCAATCTTTGTCAGAATCGAAGGAAAAACCGGATCCTTCTGCATAGCATTTTTTGGCTCTTACTTTTTTAATTTTTTTTTGACTCGTCGTTCTCCAGCAAACAGCCATAAAAGCTTTTTAGTCTTCTTTGTAACAGTAAAGATAATATTTAGTAGTATACCTAGAGATCATGAGTCGCTTATTCGTAGTTTAAGTGTTCAAAGGCCCTCTTTTCATTTGATCAATTACACGAAACTAACCTTACCCCAAATTTTCGTTTCTATATCTGAACTTGTAATCAATGGAGCTTCAAAATGAGATAGAATCGTTAACGATAGAAAGACTTAAGCCATTTCCTCTCCCTAAAGAATTGGTTGCGCTCCCACAAACAGCTTTAGAGGAGTTCTGCTCTCTGTATGAGCTTGTACAAGGCTACATCAAGGGTTTACCGGCAGCTAGAACATTCAATAGAGAGATCGAGGAAAAGCTTGATTGGCAAATCCGAAGCCTAAATGAAGTGATAGAGCTTTTGAACGATTACAAGAGCACAGGTGAAATCATTCGAGAGAAAATTGCACAGTTACTGGCTCTTTACGAAGAGTTTGTCAATCTTGAAACGTCGCAGTATCAACTTTTGACCACTAACTTCGACCGCGAAGTTCTAACTGGGAAGTTCAAGAAAACAGTCGCTGATAAGGAGAAAGCCTCAGAAGAAAAACAAGCAAAAGTTGCCCTGGCCGCTTTTGGTGGTGATGAAAAACACTTTACTGAATCCCTCAAAGAGTTTCGTGCTTCCAGAAAAGATTACCATCTTCTGAAAGAGAAAATGAATAGATGGAACGAAGAAAGAGTAAGTGGTTTTATTTGAGGAAATAGAATATCGTCTTATATTCTTTATTTTTTTTATTTTTTTGCGATGTTCCTTTGTTTTTTCTATCGGAACTTAATTCGAGTATACGAGAAGAACAGTAGTAGCAGGAGGTCAGAAGAAGAAGCTTTGTTTGTGCCCATCTGACTAATAACCACTTGGAAATAATCCTTGTGCTTTTTTTGTCCAAAAAAAGAAAACTTAGAGTTAATGTATTCAGACACAGCCAACTTCTCGGCACAGTTCAAGTAGGAAATTTAGAAGCTGATCGAAACGGTGGCTTAAATGAAACATAACGTACTCATTTTTGGGATAAAGCTTTTTGTCCTTATAAATTGGATGAAAAGATAAGATTTTCTTCAAAATGAAGGCATGAAAAGAAAAAGTCTTAGAAAGCCTTGGAAGTATAAAGAAAAAAGACTATTTGAAGACATCTAGCTAGAATTGTCTAAACAAAATAAATAAAATAGAATAAAATAAAAAAAAGACAAAGCTATACTGTTTTACAATTGAAAAGTTAAAGAAAAAACCATCTAGACGACAAATGACAGAATCTCCTTGGAAGAAGTTGAAGTGAAAAAGGTCTCAAACCAAAAATACTGCTAAAAAAGCCCTTAAAAAAATTGTACGTGTATAAGAAACCCCTCAAAAACTAAGACAAGCTATATTCTGAACTTCTTTTTTTTTAAAAAAAAGAGACAGAGATGGCTCACAGTAATGCTATATATCCTAAAGTCAGAGACCAGAGACCTTTGGGTCCGAATAAAAGACAAGCCATTTTTTTTTTTTTTTTTTTTTTTTTTTTTTCAATGGTGATTTCGCTAAACTTGAGATAGTTAAAGATACCGGAAATAAATGCGAGTATAGTTTATTAAGTAGACAGATACTTTCTTTTTTGCTTGCACAGGTAAGTTAGACTTATTTTTTTTTTTGAAGGAATTGAGTATGATACCTTTCAGAAACAGATTTGGCCCACAGCTTAACAGGCAATTACAAGGATTGGTCAAGACGAGAAAGGTGGGGAACGGTATTAGAACAGCAAGTAATGTAGCTGGGACCCCGAAAAAAGGGATATTTCGCAGAGTGTGGCAGTTTGCAAAGATAACGGCTGGATTGACTACTTTAGCGGGAATTGGAGCACTTGGATTGTATGTCTATGACGAAAGAGAACCAGATAAACAAGACAAGCAAACACCATTCTTTGAGAACGGACAAAAGAAAAAAACTTTGGTAATATTAGGATCGGGATGGGGTACCATACCATTTTTGAAAAACTTGGACACAAGGTTGTATAATGTAGTGATTGTTTCACCACGAAACTATTTTCTTTTCACGCCGCTTTTACCTTCGTGCCCTACGGGAACTATTAGCACTCGGTCGGTAATCGAGCCGGTGAGAATGATTACACGCAAATTACCGGCGGAAGTGATTTATTTGGAAGCAGAGGCCACGGACATTGATCCGGTGAATAATAAGGTGACCATAAAGCAATCTGCGACAGTCAATTCAGGCCATTCTAAGAAAGACACTAGTTCTTCGAAATCGACAGTCTCTGAGTACGTTGGAATCGATGAAATCACAACGTCGCTCAACTACGATTATTTACTTTTTGGTGTAGGAGCCCAGCCTTCGACGTTTGGTATTCCAGGTGTTTCAGAACACTCGGTATTTTTGAAGGAGATTAGCGACGCAGTCGCAATTAGAAGACGTCTTATGGATTCAATTGAGGCAGCAAATATCTTGCCTCTTGATGACCCTAACAGGAAAAGACTCTTGTCCATTGTTGTTGTCGGAGGTGGTCCTACTGGTGTAGAAGCAGCTGCCGAATTGCAAGATTACATCGACCAGGATTTAAAGAAGTGGATGCCACAGATAGCTTCGGAGTTGAAAGTTTCCCTTTTGGAAGCACTTCCTACGATTCTCGGATCTTTTGAGCCAAAATTGATTGATTATACTAAATCTGTTTTCAATGAGACCAATATCAACCTTCAACTCAACTGTATGGTGAAGAAAGTAGATGACATCAATGTGTATGCGCAGAAAACAAACGAAGATGGCTCAAAAAGTATTTCCCAGATGCCATACGGTATGATTATTTGGGCTACTGGTAATGCACCTAGGGCGATCACCCAAAATTTGATCTCAAAGATTGACGAACAAAAGAATGCTAGAAGAGGGATTTTGGTTAATGAACATTTGCTAGCAGATGGAACGGACAACATTTATGCTATAGGTGATTGTGCTTTCACAAAAAACCCTCCTTTAGCGCAAGTTGCTTTCCAGCAAGGTCTCTTTTTGGCTAAGCATTTTGAAAGACTTCACGAAATCGACTCCTTACAATACAGGATTTCACATCCTTCTCCTAACGAAAATCCAAAAGTATTACATAAGAAGTTGGAGCTACTTACCAACAACATTCCCAAATTTCAATACAACCATCAGGGCTCGCTAGCTTATATTGGCTCCGAAAAGGCAGTAGCCGATATTGTTTGGCATGGATGGTCAAGAGTCAGTGCTGGGGGTACTTTGACCTTTTTATTCTGGAGATCAGCCTATATTTACATGTGTCTTTCTGTAAGAAACCAATTATCTATATGCCTTGATTGGATCAACCTCTCTTTGTTCGGCAGAGATTGTTCCAAAGAATAGATATTAGTTATCTATTTGCCTTGATTGGATCAACTTCTCTTTGTTCGGCAGAGATTGCTCCAGGTCATAGTTAGTTTCCGTATTTAGTTAATGATAATTATCTTAAAGCCCTGGTCTTGTAGATGATATGCAAGCGAAAAGTTAAGCTGCATAATTCTTATGTACACACTAATGACGCATCATTAAAAGATGCTGCGAAATTATAGAAGTTACGCGCAAGGGTTCATAGCACTGTCTGTAGCTTGTAAGGTATTAACACCGTATCGTTTCAGTTGAACAGTAAAAATAGAAGACTTCAACATCTATTAATATGTCGGTCTCGCAGGATGTTATTGTTACAAGTTGTTTTACGCCTGACCTTGCATGCGCCCAATTATGTATTGTTTGAACGCTAGGTATAACCGCATGTGTCGTTGCCGTGTAGTTGAAGTTACCAATAAAAATATCTGGCAAGTCAGGGCCCATTTTCTCTTCCAGTTTGCACGAGGTTTTATAATTTTTCTTTTGAAAAACCAAAACTAAAAAACCAAAGCTTTTAAGTTTCCTAGTTGAGGACATATATCATCTAATCCCTTTTCGGCTGTTGTTTCTTAAAAGCTATTGTATTTTAACTTCTAAAAAAATACCACACTCCTATCTTGATTTGCCTAAATCTCTTCTACTCGACAACTAATTAGGGTTTCTGACCTTATTCACAGTAATTAGTACAATAATGTAGTGCTCTTTTTGTGACCTAGGGTATTTTTAAGTTATCAGCTATTTATGTACTTCAATCTGCTTTTTATTTAGTCTTTACCACGGGGAACTGATACTATCTACTCGGGAGGAACAGTTGAAGTTGCGACCAATACGCCACACCTTCGATTATAAGATAAAAATGAAGAGACGAGAGGAAGGGACGAGGGGAAGAGACAAATGGTCTCACTGTCACAATTTTGCACGTTTTGTCTATTAAAATGTAAGGATGAATATCTATAGTTCTTCAGATTTAATCAAAACGCTCCCCGTTTATTTCCTCCGTTATAGGGAAGGCGGAAACCGAAGACTATCAAGTATGTTTTGGTTTTTCAAGTTAACGAGTACAGGATTCAAAGGGTGTACTTTAAAAGCTATTCCACCTTCTTACTTCTATTAACGAAAGAAACCTCCTGGGTGTAGACAATTTCCCAATTAAATGCTTCAAAATGGCATAAGTAATCCTGCACATAGATATTTCATACAAAAAGAGAGTTCGACATCTGTGATTGCACGAAACTGACTTAGCAGAGAGCTTAAAGGACTGTAGCAGCTGCAAGCAGCTGCTGGGTTTTTTTTAGCCCTAGGAACTTTCAGCAATGAATAATATCACCTTGATCAGTGGATTACAGCACTCGTCTAAAAAAAAAAAAAAAAAAAAAAAAAAAAAAAAACGTACAATAACTCTCGAAAGTTAAGATGTGGTTTAATTTCCTCTGATATACACTTCACTTGTCATCTTCACATGTTATCTTCTCGTATTATCTGACATATCTTTCAAGTTGTTCTTGCTTGCTCTCAGTTACTTACTCTCCTTATTTAATCATTTTTTTTGTACACGCCTTTAGCTGTAGATACCTTAAGTAGAGTTGTCACCTTCTTGCAGAGGGGTTTTCCCAACATCACACGATATATTCTTTTGGCCTCTAGTTATCAAACAAGGTCGCCTGCGTGGCGTAATGGTTAACGCGTCTGACTTCTAATCAGAAGATTGCGGGTTCGACTCCCGCCGTGGGTTTAAATTAACTCAATTAGCAGGCCTCTTTTTTTTGGTCTGATAGTTTTAAAAAAGCAAATGCTCATTTACTAATGTCAATTCTATCTAGGTACTTGGATTTATACTATTAAAATACATTTTTTAATTTGTAGAACAAATGCAAAGGTCAGTTATACTACTCTAGAAGCGGAATTCGGACATATTGTCATCACTTGAATCATAATGAGCATATTTTTCGTCCCTTGGATAGGGTATTTGAGCGGGCTCTTTCTCTTTTTTATCCAGTGGGAAAGAATGTGTATGGGTATCAAAGCTGAACTCATCTTCACCACCGCCTTTGTCCAGAGGTCCATCGAATTCTAGTGATTCTTCGTCAGATATAGGTGGAGGAGTCTGGATACGAGAAGGAATGACGTTAGTTTGCTCTGCAGTTATGATTGAACGAACGATCGCTGGCAACACGTCTGGTCTATAGAATCTTAAATCTACTCTTCCCACAAGGAAAAGAAGGTTTATAATAAATTCAAAAAGACCAAACATGATAAAACCCATGGCAGGAGAATTGAAAGTATCTTGGTCGTAGTATTGCTTGTTTCCAAATACACTAACGCAACGAACAACTGCCTGTATAAATAGAAGCATGGTAGATATTGAAATGATTATTAAGGATATATTGTGCTTCAAGTCACCTCTAGCATTTGATAAGCCACTGACAACTTTGTAGTGATGGTGAGTAGCAGCAATGACACGCACTGCATGTCTATGGTTATGGGTTCTCTTCATAAAGGTTTGCTCGGCTTCTCGGGCTGCCCCAGGGCGCACATAGTAAAAGGGACTGAAGGACTCAATCCACCATGGCTGATAAGTGTACAAATTTTCATCATTAGCGGTTGGAGGCAAGAAATACGACAAAGCAATCAATATGGTAGCTGTTAAAGTGTACATGACCACAAGAACGGAACACAACCTTACCACCACATAGTATTTGTCAAAAGTAGATGGTTTTAACAAACGTGCATAAGGGGTCGCTTGGCAATACAATGCCATTATGATAAGCATAACCACAACAATATAGTGGCCATACATGACATTGGTGAATAATTTTCGATCACCACCTACTGGGTGTCGCCATGTAAATATTCTTTGTGAAAAGATCAAGTTGCAGGCTACCAAAAATATAGATGAAGCAATAAGAAAAGAATAAGCTCCTATAAGGGAGTTCACCATAGTCCTCTGGGTATTGAAACACAAAAACAAGGACCAACCTATGATCTTACTGGCCGAATAAATGATTAACAAAGTATGGGGCCAAAATAAATGCCCTCGTGTAAGATTGAATATGAAGATGAAAATATAAGAAAACAAGAGAATAACATTCACAATAATAAAGATTATACTCCCTGCTAACACTTCTTTTCCCGGATACCCTCCAAGAATATTGAATTGATTATTAACGACCGTATTCACCAAGGTAACCGGTATACCACCAAGAAGGTTATTTGTTATTCTCACGAGCGTGTCTGCTCCCGTCCTTGTGTCTGCCCACCCATATATTGCAGAAACTGCGTGGACAAGTCCTTGTGCTGACGTATAGTTGAAGTCACCAACGAATAAATCTGGCAAATTGGTTTCTAAGCCGGTATCCATTTTTTTCCTTTATGCAGTGTTTGATTCTTAACTTACTCTCTTAGGCAGTTTCGTCGCAACAGCAAAAACTTTAGCGCCCGTAGAAGTCAGCACTAGTAAAAAATTAGTGGTGATAAATAGTATAGTGCTCGTTAAAATATAGCGCTAGATCGAATCTATTCTCTGTAAAATTTCACTGCAAATTCTTTTGACTATGTTATTTTATCTTTAAGGCCTTTTATCTTCTTCAAGGCCTTACAAAGGCGTCAACACTTTGGGAACTATGCAGCTGCCTTTAAACTCTCAGTCCCTTAGAAAGCTTTCACTGAATAAAGCTAAGCAAACTTTTTTTTTTTTCTGGAACTTCCTTTTTTTGCTACCGCTCGTTTTCCTTCCAGATGATTTCAACTGATAGAAAGTAGTCCAGATCTATATTATTTTCTAGGGTATATACTATCTGTCTTATACTGCTTTGCAGTCCTCAGACACAGCAATTTGTTCGTTTTTTGCGATCCACTCAATATACTATGGTCCTTCTCGCTATTTATCTGTTAAGACTAGTTTGTGTTTGTGTATGCGCCTAGTTTATGATATTTACCCCGCCGAACTTTTGTAACCTATTTTGGAAAATGCAAATGTGATCCGAAGACAAGATTGTACGTTGTCAAACAGCATACTTTCCTAATAAAGTAACATGATAGAATTAAAAAAAAAATGATTACCTAAATTAGTAAAACTCTACTATGAAGTAGGGCAATGGCTGTCGGGTGCTTTCGTTTGCAGAAGTCTGCAGTTAACCTCCAACTTCAACTGCCCCTGTGTTGATGAAAAGGACACACAGGTGATACACAGGCGAAAATGGCAGGAACAAGCTGAAATGGATATAGACGATGACTCCTACCAAGAATAGAAAGGGACGGTAGGAGAAAAAACAGATGAGATGTGGAGAATAAAATAAGGGTTTCAGGGTTTTTCTTCAACTTGTCGAGTTACTGACAAATTTTTGAGGAGCACTTTTCTATTTCTGAAATTTGCCATGTTGTCCATTTTTTAGCTTAATGACTTTTCCGCTGCTTCTCTTATTTTCCTTTTTGTTATTTATTTTTCTTCTTTTTTTTGGCCTCCCTCTTTTTTTTTTTGGTTTAGTAAAACTTAGACACACATACCAAAAAGGGAATTAAAAAAAAAAAGAAAAAACAACTTCGCGGCTGAAAGGAACTGAGCTCGATATTGCACCAGCGGGTAAAACGAAAGATGCCTAGTCAGACAAACAAAAACGTTGAGGTCGAAAACTACCTAACCTCGAAAAAATATTTCTGAAAGCGAATTCAACCCTAACTCGGTGGAAGCTGATTTATCGCCCAAGTTAGCAAAATCTGCGAGGGAGATCAAATAGCATCGGCAAGCTACCATTGCAAAGCCAGAAATTGCAAGGAATGAAGTAAAATACAGGAGCATCCGACGAACTGTAGACTTTTTTTTTTTTTTTTTTTTAGCATCAGATGACAAGCTTTGTAGCGAGACAATTGCAGGAAGCAAAGGAGCAGAGAGTTATTAGAGGAAACAAGAAAAGAAGAGGGAAAATCAAAGAAAATTGGTTTGATTGCCCAACTATGTAGGGTAAATTTTGAGATAGTTATGTATTGCTTATAATGGGGAGGCCAAGAAGAAGGGACAGATCATTTAAGATTTCATAGAGTTTACAAGTTTGGAACTACCAGAACAAGTGGTCAAGCTGTTTGAATTTGTGGCTTGGCACCAGTGGAAGTCAAAAGATACTTGCATTAGCCTCTTGATAAGACACTTACTCGCATATATCATGGAACCTTCGCAAAAAAAATTTGCCAAAAAAAAAAAAAAAAAAAAAGAGGGGAGGGTCCTTTGACCATATTAGGCAAACCATGAGATGTAAGTAATGGATAAAAGATTATGTAATCTAAAGATACAATATATGTGTCCCCTATACGGTAAAGAATGAAGTGTTCCGGTAGTTAGATCTCAACCACATTTTGAAATTCCTTAACCTCTTTTGGCTGAAAAAGGAAAGTACCAATGAGGAGGGGGAAGAAATAATGCATTTTTAAATTAGATATCTAGTCGCAGAGATAATTTTTAAAGAGCAGCGTAATCCTCCCCACCACTTTTTTAGAAGAAATGAACAAAAAGAAGGTTTAATTCAAGGGATTTTGTTGCTCGGGTATTCTAAGTGTATTCGTTGTGCCCCTCTTTTCAATGCGTTGAACATAAAGGTCGAGGGACATCCAGAACCATATATGGGACATACGATACTCCTATCGACACAAGATGAAGAATGTTGCGCCTTTTGAAAAATGAATTCAATAATGAAGGGAGATCCTTTGTTACTTAGTCCACCTTTATTTCACCCTTAAAGCATTTTCAGAGAGACACTCTGGCTCCCTTCAATCATTTCGAAGATAGTACTGACATTTGGCACTAACATAAAAAGGTATCTGTCTTGACACGACCGTCACCTGCAAGTGAATGTTTAGATGCAGGAATCAAGAATGTCAAACGGTCCTTTAGCAACTACGAGATACAAACTAAAAAATCAGGTTCATGAAGATAGTTTGAATCTATGACAAGTAAAGCCTGAGGCTGAAGACAATTTATCTCATCGTTTTGTTATTTGAACTAGCTATTGAAATCTAGTAAAATTTTCAGGAAAAGTGAACATTTTCAAGACATGAAAGTACAGATTGAAAATAGATGAATGCTAGACGGTTAGAAAAGTTCTTACGGGAGCAACACAATAAAAAAGAAAAGGAAAAATAAATAACAAAGGAAAGAAAAGTAACAGTGTTCTATAATGCCATAAAGTACTAAGCTAAAAGATTAACTTCATACAACAAATTAAAAAAAAAAAAAAAACAAACATGAATCAGAAATCTTTCTAATCTTATAGTCTTTTTTTTTTTTTTCTTTCTTTTTGGGTTACCTTTTTCTTTTGACTCAGAAGGATAATGCATTTCAAAAATGGAATTCAGACTCATTATCGGAATCGAATTTTTCAATCTTATCATCGGCAGGGTAAGGTGGTTCATAATTTCGAAGATCAAAACTGTCATCTTCGTCTGCAGTTCTTGCTTCACTGAAAGGATTGTCACTGTAAGGCAAGGAATCGGACTCGTGGTCACTTAGTTCAGGCGTTCCTATCCTGGAAGGTATAACATTGGTCTGCTCTGCAGTGATAACACCACGAACCATTGCGGGTAATACGTCAGGTCTATAGAACCTCAAATCAACTCTACCGATCAAGAACATCAAGTTTATAAAACTCTCAAATACACCAAAGCATACATATGCTAAAGAAGGTGCACACACTGGAGGGGCGTCATAGTTTTGTTTGTTGCTGAAAACACTGACACACCTGCACAAGGCTTCAATGAAAAGAAGTAAAGTTGACACGGAAATGATTATTAAAGAAATGTTATGCTTCAAGTCACCTCTGGCATTAGTCAAGCCTTGAACGACCTTATAATGATGGTGGGTAGCGGCGATGACACGAACTGCATGCCTATGATTGTGGGTCCTCTTCATAAAAGTTAGTTCTGCTTCTTGTGCTGCATGGGGTTTGACAAAATAAAAAGGACTAAAAGATTCAATCCACCATGGTTGGTAAGTGTATAAATTCTCATCATTCGTAGTAGGGGTAAAGAAGTACGATAAAGCTAACAACGTCGTGGCCGTCAACGTGTACATGACCACAAGGACAGCACATACTCTAATTATAGTCAAGTACTTGCTATAAGTCTCAGGTTTAAGGAAACGTCCGTATGTGACTGTTTGGGAATATACCGCCAAGAATATGATCCAAACAACCACGATATAATGTCCGTACATAACGCTTGTGAATAATCTTCGGGAACCACCTACTGGATGTCTCCACGTAAATATTCTTTGAGAAAAAATCAAATTAGTTGCGACCAAAAACACAGCAGATGCAACAAGAAAAGTCTCAGATGCAATCAATGCTTGTGTTTGTGTGTTGTTTTGACCAAAAACTACACGCAAAGCCCATCCCAAGATCTTGAAAATGCAGTACACTATCAATAATATCGAAGGACCAAAGATATGCCCTCGAGACATATTGAAAAAAAAGATGAATGTATGAAGTAATAAAAATATGCAGTTAAGTATTAAGAAAAGAAGAGCCGGCCCAAGGTCGGACTTTTGCGCGTATCCACCAAACAAATTAAATTGGTTATCGACAACTCCTAGGACAATTGTTTGTGGAATTGGTCCAAAAAGGTTGTGTCCTATTCCTGCGAGTTTTGTAGCTCCTGACCTTGAATCAGCCCAATTATTCACTGACAAGACACAATGAATGAGTCCTTGAGTTGCTGTATAATTGAAATCCCCTATGAATATATCTTCCATCCTTCTCCGTATTTTTTTTGAAGGACAACTATTCCTTCTGGATAATGATTTTCAAGTTCTCGAAACCTTGCGCTTTCCAATATCTTTTTATCTGAAAGAAAAAGAAAAATGTAATTTCAATATCTGCAATGTTTTCTTATCACATATACAACTTCGACAGTAACTTCTTAACAAGTTTGTGTACCTGCCAGCCACTATAATAGACGTATCAAGAGTCTTTTTTGTTGAACATTGGCTTTCTATATATTTATATCGATTGACATATGACTGATGAGTTCCGCTGCGAAGTTCACTTTCCTATTCAGGTAATCAATTGAATTTCAATACCTAATAGAGTTATATGAGGCTGCCCTATAAAGTAAAAGACGAGTAATACTTAAAAGTTGTCTATGCATATTTCGACTGGACACCTCGTCATTGGTAAAGAAAAGAACCATCCTTCTTCATCGGTATCCCATAAACAAAGCGAGAAATATCCTTAATAAATTGGTGCCGGTCTTAATAATATTTGCGAATTGAGGAATTGAACGAAGAGAATAGAAGGAATTTTTACAAGAAGCTAATCTAGGTTCTCTTGGCATGTTGCTTATCTGAATTTTTAGTATCTACTTTGTACAGGGCAGGCTATAAGTAAAAAATATCTAGCTAAATTAATTTTCTCATACTGCTATATCCTGAGCTACGTAGAAGTAAGGTCAAAGTTACTTGCTCTTTCACCCACACATCGGGTGGAGCTGATGCTGGACAATGTATGGTAGTCTCTCTTGTGTTGCTATATCCTTGACTCACATTTGTCCTCGGGCTTAAACAAATTAGGCCATTGTCCTTGAAGCTTTACATATTTCCACTTAAGTAAATACTCCCTTTTTTTTTTTTTTTCTGACGCATGATTCGGAACAAAAGTATGACATACATACGCGACATCTTACGACATTTAATGTCACGGAGAATGTCAACTAAGTCACCCTTCTACTAATTTACACGATACAAATGAGACTTAACTACAGCCGACGCATCTCGCAGTTTACAATATTAATGGGCCTGGTAACCGCCAATCTGGTAACTTAGGTTGAAATCAGTTTAAGAGCATTATATAAAAGTGCGAAACTAGCAAAAAATAAAAAAAGAAAAAAAAAAAAAAAAGCCACGATAAGGAAATCATCAATCAATATGCAGGCATAGGAAAATTGAAGCGGTTTTGACACGACGCTATCTACGGTAGAAGATGAAAAAATCAGACCTAGAGACATGGGTCCAGTTGAGGCTCATGATAGTGCTTGACCAACTGAGAACGCGGATAAAATGCCATGTGTTCGTATAGACTATAGCGAAGCGCAAAAGTCGCTTTTAGGGGAAGCACCCAGCGCTGATGATGAGGCAGCTGGTAAAGTACCTGATAATGTGGTAACAACGCCTCGTGGTCGTATGATAATTGAAATCCAAGGCGAACTTAAAGTGCCCTCAAAGTTGCCCGAGACATACGAGGAGCAAAGTAGTGACAATGGAATAGCCAAATTTGTAAAAGTTGACGATATTTATGATGCGGTACGGTTCGGTAGGTTGGAGTTAGATTTAGCTAGTGGCACAAGGGCCAAATTGTTTGTAGGAAAGTCTCAGATGCTAACGGGGACGGTAGAAGACCTAGAAACCCCTTTAGGGATTCTCTGTATCCCAAAAAATAAGGACCAAGGAGGATCAGAAAGTACAATAGGGTTAGTGGATGTAATTAAAAAGAAGATAATCTTTAGAGATAGACCGGTTCCCACTACAGAAAATTAATACGCTCCTCCAGGCAACAAAGTCATAGTTATATGCAATAAATATAAAAGAACAACTATATGTTAATATCAAAAAAAAAAAAAAGAACTTAATAACGTCTCTGTATGTTAAAACGTCGTGCTATTTCACATTGTACTTGAATTTGATCTCGATACCATCTTACGAGTGATATCCTTGTACTGAACTAAATTGTTGTATATCTTCTCCAAATCCGACTCAGTGAGTCCTATGTTTTCCTTCATAAACTTGATAATACCACCGTTGTTGTCAATGAAGTTATCAATTATCATCAACAAGTCATCGGCACGAGAGGTGACAAGGTTGTTAAATCCAGTTTCTTCATAAGTGAAAGCCTCTTCACCCTCATTGAAAGGAGGGCCCATGTCAATAACCAGACCAAATTCTTTCATTACTTCAGAGAAACGGGCCCTCATTGGTTCTCTCTCTTCTTCCAAACCGAAATTAGACAATCCATACTCTCTGCAAACAGTGTATTTCTCAACGCCCATGAAAAGCAAAAGCAACATAACAACCACACCAGTACGGTCTTTACCAGCAGTGCAGTACAACACTATGCTACCATCCTTGACAGAGTGATCTCTGATGTATTCAAAAATTTGCTTAAAGGCGGGGACCCCTTGCTTCAACATGTCTTCGTATACCTCCATATAAGTTTGCCAGTTATAAGTCAAGCCCTTGAAATGATGGGCAATGTTCTTTGGACAGCCATTTTCGGTTTCAATAACAGGAGTATGATATCTAGTGATACCATATTTTTCTAAGTTTTGAGGTACACCAGCTTTTCCGACTTCATAAGTAGAACGGAGGTCAAAAACAGCCTTCACTCTCAAGTGAGACAATTCCTCCACACCATCTTCTGATATACCAGATAAGTTAGCTGAACGGAAAACTGCCCCAGGTCTGAAAAAGTGATGACATTTTTCAGGCGCTGAAGGTGAGGTGTAGCGAGGGGTCTTAATTCGGAAAATCCCCACATCTCTAAAGTTGCATACACCGTCTATATTCTTCCAACGAGTTAACATACCCGAAGTTAACGTTGCATCGTGAAACCTCTTCATCTCATTTTCGGGAGACACAAAGTTCATCATAATGTCAGCTGCTTGGAAGTTGTAATTCACCAAGCTCCGCCTAAGAGGCAAGTTCTTAGGATTATGTTTCTTGGCATCTTCCTCTGTCAAGATTGGCACCTTACCATAGTAATTATGGTCGGCATTCTGAATCATTTCCAATTGGTGTGATCCCGGTCCTCTATTCAATACATTGGCAAATTTAATACCATCACTGAGAAGAATTGTAGTGTCTAATACACCCAACACCGTCAATACACTGATTTCTGGTGAGAGCTTATCCATATTACTCAAATCTATCATCGCTCGTGATTCAATCTCCGAACGTGGAACTCCAAACTCGTGCATCTTACCATCTACTGGTATTTTCATCTTCACGTCTTTGACACTCTTGTCTTGTAATTCCGGGTACTGATCGTACACAGTCAGCGAATCAAATCTTGAAGCTCCATTGACCACGTTAGGAATTACCACCGCCTTATCACCTTCAGTTCCTCTATATTTCAAATCCTCTTCTTTAACGTACAAAAGCACCATCGAGGCAGCACGCGAGTGTCCTGCTATAAAAGTTATTGTAAGCGACAACCCCAAGTTGTTCTTTTTAGGATCCAAGAGAAAATCCACCGAGTCTCGAGTATCTTCAAGATCCTGATCGATATTTCTCGTTTTGGCCCCCGGTGCTGACGCACCACATCCTCGAAAGTCGATTCTTAACGTGTACATTCCTAAATGCTTGGTGAGTTTATGCGCCAAGTACTTCTGGTAGCAGTTATTTCTGTGTCCTCCCTGTCCGTGCAATATAAGTGCCGCCTTGTTCGTTGGGTGGGGGACCCTCAAGTCCTTGTCAAAACCAGGGATTGTCAAGCTGCCCCTGAGACCCTTTCCAAAACTGACTTCCACTTCCTCTGGTGTCGAAGAAACCGTCATGTCAATTAATAAATGACAGACACAGTAATAACAATGATTAAAGCGATAAAAAAGAAATCAAAAAATCTCTTCTTTTTGCAGCACACAACTAGTTTATAGTTTTGCAGTACAAAAACAAGCTAACAGTATCACCCTTTTTAAGATTTTTCCTGAAACTTATAGTCTCAAAATTAAAAATCTTACCTAAAGGTCTCTCTTTTTTTTTTTTGCCTCTGAGTTTTTTTTTTTGTTCTCGGAGTTGTAATTAAACACCTTCAAATGGAACTATTCTTCAAAGTAGGATAATCCAACTGAAGCAATCGTCTATATATAATAACAACCCTTCTCACAAGATACAGCCGATAAAATATCGTGAGCAAACTGTTTCAGCCGCTTAAATAGAAGTCTCGCTCATCAGAACTAAAGCCCTTTCAAAGTATATGCAGGACTAGTCATCGCAGCGGCGTGCCAAGTAATGATTGAAGGCGATGACGGCGCAGATGAAACTGGCATAAACGTCCCTGCATTGTTCTTTCGGCTGAAATTTCCCCCTGAGAAACAAGGAACGGAGCAAGATTTCCCAAAGCAAATAAAATTTATTGTTATTAAAGGACGAGCCCATGTCCGAGGCGGCGCCGAGCAAGACCAAAGATAATCCGTTTATCCGACTTAGCAGCCTTCAGCGACAAAGCAAAACGATAAGGGTAAAAAAGAAAAAAGGACACAAAAAAAAAAAAAAAACAAAAAAAAAAAACTCAAGAGTCAATGATCCTGACAAATAGAGGCTAAAACGAGGGCAAAACGTAGCAACATCAGAAGTGTCCGTCAGATATGTCGGCCGAATATGAGAAAGAAGCCTTTGAAAGACTCGGCAAGAACCTAAGTGAAAGACAGGAAGAAGCACTTCTGTGTCAGTTGGCGGTTTTCCAACAACGCTTAGTGGAAATGGGGCAGAGATACGAAAGTCAGATCATGGAATCCGCAGAAATGCGCAATAAGTTTACTCAATTGACACTGGCGGTTGGACTTGATCCCCTTGAGCTAACTATTAACAAAAACAGCAACAAAAACAACAATGGTAAACGACAACAAGATGAACAAAAAAAAATAGCTCTAGCAGTAAGAATAATTGAAATTTGCCAAGAATTGCGTCAGATCAACGGGGGCACGATGGCCATTAAAGAAATGATCTCTCGATTACAGGATCGTATAGGCGGCGCAATGATAGTGGATGAAGAAGAAATTGAAGCGGCCATATGCATATTGGCCGAAATAGGTAGTGAAATAGAAGTATGCAGGAGCAAAGGGGTCCGTTGGATCCGCTTCGCCGCCTCTACGTCCGATGATCGGCAAGCAGTGCTTGATGCCACTGAGATTATGGGTGGCGTTATCAATGAGCAATTGCTTATCGATAACTATCGATGGAGTCCTCAAAGATGCCAGCAAATGATATGAGAAATGATAAGCGAAGGTCAACTCTGGTTAGATGAACAGGGTCCTGAGGGAAATCAATACTGGGAGCCCTCTTGGATCTCACGTACTACATGGGGAACCTAGAACTAGAAGCCCTTTATGTCGTTAACGCTATGTCACGAGTGGCTATATAATATCTGAGGAAGCGGCGTCCTTTTTCTGGACTCTAAAATTGCGCTGTCTTTGTGTCGCGGCTCAGTGGCTTGAAACAGGGACAGGTAGGTGGATTTGCACGACCTTTCATAAAAAGAGTAAAAAAAAAGTCTACGATAAGAGCCTTGGTCAGTGGCATCGTCTTTTTTTGTGTCGGAAACGCTCGTTAATGATCTGGAAACAATCATTAACAGGTCGTTTGTCAATAGAAAGATAAGACTTGTAGTTTCGACCTCTTCCGTCTCCCACTTCAATAATTCCGGACTCAGAAGAGCCCAAGGCGAGGTGGGACAGATGGTGTTCTGCGACCTCCTGCATAAGACCAGCCACATGAGCCTTGAGCTGATAATCTAACAATAGAGCTCTCACAGTAGTATTATCTCTAATGAGCTTGGAATGAAGATTGGGAAAGTCAAGGGGAGTGAGCCATTCTAGGCCTTCGAAGCCGCAATCAAAAAGTACAAGCGGAACTTCACTGGCCATTTCGAACTGGGGCTTTGCGGGATACTTTTCTGGGTCCAAGAGATCGGCAACTATAGAAGGAGGCTCTAATTTCTGACCAACGAGGAACAAAATGGCCATCATGTAGCGCACCTGGTGCCATAAAAACGCGGTACCTTTTAGGTCTAATACATAGAAATCATCTTTCCAATGATTAATCTGTGCTTCGTAAATATTTCTTTCATAATTGTTAATTTGCTTGGAGCCGTCAAGTTTGCAGAAATTGCGAAAATCATGCAGGCCTTCATATTTGCAAACAGCCTGACGCATTTTGTCAATATCCAAATGCCCCCAGTTTTTGAAAAAATACTTGTAATGTCTATAGGTACAACTAAAGCGGGCGTTGAAGCCGGGCGGCGGCCTCAAACTCACACCAGTTACTCGAATGTCACAAGGAAGCAATGAATTCAAAATAGTCACGTAGGGCAACTCTTTATGATCGTTTGCAGGATCGTCAAGTTCCTCTTCTGTTAACGTGCTGCGAACATGTAAGGATATCACCTGGTTCATGGCACTTACTCCTTTATCAGTTCGCCCACAGCGACTCAAGTCACAGGAAGCCGGCTCTGGTTCTCGTATGAGCCTGGATTTTGCTAATGCTTTTAAAATTTCCTCTTCTACCGTGGGCAAAGAAGTTACTTCTTGCTGAAAACTGAGTCCGTTGTAGTTCCATCCCAAGTAGGCAAATTTCAATGCTATAAATCGTTTAGGGTATTTACTAAAGTCAAATTCCCTCGGTTTCTTTTTCTTCTTAATAGTATTGTTATCCTCCTCTTTCTGTTCTTTGGTTACATTTTCTACTATTTCACCTCCAGTATCAGACAAACCTTCTAGTTCTCTAATTCTATTTATTAGTTGCAGTTTGGTCCATCTCTCGTACTCAAATGTCTGCTTCTGGACCAGAGGTTGCTTATCCAGTGCCCTCAAAAGACTCATTATTCTTCTCAACATGCCAAAACCGTCGATCGTTCTTCTACACGGTAACCATCAAGTTGGTGCGATGAGCATCGTTTGTATGCCTGAATTTTTTTTTTTTCTTTAATCAGCACATAAACTACTGGTGGTCTCGAGAGGTGAAACGGAGAAGGCTGTAATAGCCCGAAGAAAGAGAGAATTAGAACATACTATGAGGCCAAACGGTAAGCAAGGGTCGCTAAAGTGGCAAGATTTGAAATGTGACCTTCATGGATGGATACAAGAAGCCATAAAATCGATGGGTTTCGGCAGCATGACCCCGGTTCAGGCTTCAACAATTCCTTTATTGGTGGGAAATAAAGATGTAGTCGTGGAGGCAGTGACGGGTTCAGGAAAAACGTTGGCATATCTTTTGCCAATATTGCATAGGATTTCGAAAAAACTATACGGAACTGGGGAGGATGAAGATAACGAAAAAGAAGTATTAAAGAAAGGACATATGTGGAGTGTAATAATGGCACCAACACGAGAACTCGCAAAACAAATAGAAAAAGTCTTTAAGGAAGTGGTGCAATATCTTCCACCGGAATTAGAGCCGATAAGAAGTCAACTCTTGATTGGGACCTTGTCAAGTGTCCGGGACGATGTTGACGATTTCTTAGCCAACGGAGCTCACGTAGTTATTGGCACCCCAGGAAGATTATTTGAATTCCTTTCTTCCAAGCATGTCAAGACGAAGGCGGTAGAAATTGTAGTACTTGACGAGGCCGATCGACTACTCGATATTTCCTTTGAAAGAGACGTCGTAAGTGCATTGAAACTACTACCCAAACAACGACGTACGGGTTTGTTTTCTGCCACGCTTTCCTCGGCTGGAGATTCGATCTTCAAGACAGGGATGTCTAATCCTGTAAGAGTGTCGGTAAAATCAAATAGTTCGAATATGTCTCAGAAGACGCCGACATCCTTGAAGATTGGTTATATGCTCACTGATGCAGAGAAAAAAACCTCGATTTTAATAGAGCTTCTCCAAGAGCTTCAATTCAAGAAAAGTATAGTTTACTTCCCCACGTGTGCTTCTGTGAGCTATTTTTATAACGTTTTCACGCATATTGTAGAAAGTGATCTTCGGTTTTTTTCATTGCATGGAAAGCTATCGGCAGGGCCAAGGTTGAAGACTTTACAAAAATTCTCTGAAGGAGAGAGTTCTCTAGGAAAATATGTCCTTATGACGACTGATGTTGCCGCAAGGGGAATTGATATACCGGATGTTGATCTTGTTATTCAGTTAGAGCCGCCTACTGATCCCGATCAATTTGTTCACCGTTGTGGAAGAACAGGGAGGAATAATAAGAGCGGCCAGGCAATAGTAATGCTAAACGATAATGGGCGAGAGGAAGGCTTTGTAACCTTTATGAATGTGAGAGGTCTCGAAATGAATCCAATACAAGCGCCTGAAGCTACTAATGAGTACGAAGTCTATGAGACCAAGATCCGCAACTTTGTTTTAGGAGATCGCGCTATACATGACATGGCTTTGAAAGCTTATGTATCATTTGTACGCTATTATTCCAAGCATTCGGCGTCATCCATTTTCCGGATTCAAGATTTAGATTACGTAGCCATTGCCAAAATGTATGGTTTGCTTCGGCTACCAAAAATGCCGGAATTGAAGTATATTGCTCCTGAAAAGATGCCATCCGACGGGTATCTTATTCATAATTTTGATTTCAATAAATTCTCTTATGCTGACAAGAAGAGAGAAAAGGCCAGAGTGGAATCAATGGATTCGGTTAAAGAGAAGAAAAAAAATGATGCTCTCGAACGACAAAGGTTACTGAAAAAGAATGAAGCCTGGTCTGCGAAGACGTCTAGGAAAGAGAAGAGACTGGAAAAGAGGGAAAAACTCACCCAAAAAAGGAAAGCGATTGAACAATCCTTGTTGCAGGAGCCATCTGATGAGGAAGCAGAGGTCGACTGGAAGGAATTGGTTCAAATGAATAAGAGAAACAAGAAGAATAGCGAAGTTAGTACAGGATTCGAAGACTTGTGAATACAATTTAGCATCTATTATTGCTATCACTACCATTACACTTTCCATTTTTCACTTAAAGATTTTATTCCATCAAACACGAAAAGATTGTCCAAAGGGATATATTGTGATGTGGCCAATTTCAAGATTTCTTGACTACACACACCTCCCATAAAGCTGCATATATTGTGATAACTGTTGGTATAGTGTAATATGGCCTCGCTAAGGGTATTTTGAAATCTTATAGGAAGTTCTGCCTCTGAAGGCACATTTAGGATTTCACGCAAAAGATCTTGCACTTCGCTCATATCCTCAATAATGGGATTCCTGTTGTGGCGGTCAATGAATACATTTATTCCCAATATGGCGAAATACACGTTTAATAGATATAAAGTATCCTCTCCGTTTGCATTAAAAAAGTAATACTTGAGTTCTTGATTGTAGAGATCTTTAGAACCTTCTGTTACGTGTAGAAAATGTGTATTCTTGCAAAACTCAACAATAACCTCTTCATCAATTTTTTTGATGGCATCTCCATTGGATGCCAACACTTGCATGAGATCTCTTTTGAAATTTTCTTGATCTTTCAAAGCCTTTGATCTGTATATATTTAATAGAGTAGTATAGCTTGCACTATCGCTAGTCATATCAGGAAGTGTTCCTGGAAGAGGCAACTGACCTTCATTTTGCAAAACAAAATTTTTCAATGCTTTCATGAGAGTCCAAAAAATGGGGTTTCGGGAAACAAGAGTTTCCTCAGCATTGTTGTTTGCTTTCTGAAGTAGTTGCTGAATATGTGGCGGAATATCTGATAACTGCAAGGCACGTACCGCAACTTTAGAGGCTTCTATAAAGTTTTCTTCCTCTCCTATGTTTCTAGACATAGATTTTACCAGCTGGCGAAAATCTCCTGTGCGCTCACGATATGAGGGAAGTTGACCACCATGTGTCTGCTTCCACTTTTCTAAGGCCTTGATTAATATCACCACGTAAGGAACATGGGCATGTGTGACGTCGTCTACCTCAGCTAAATCAATTGAATCCACATATTCTTGGAGCTCGGTCCATGGATAGCAAATTCTCAAATCATGAAATCGGGCAGGATCATGCGTTTCCATTATCGTGATCTCGGAAACATACAGCCGCAAAGTACCATAAAATCCTACCGCATTTAACAGCAACAATGGAATGTTTCTGCTCCATAGTATATCCAACAATCTCTCAAAATCCTTTCTTGGGATCCAGTCGCTAACAACAACAACGTTGAATTGATCCCAGAATTTTTTGTTTCCCTCCAAAAGATCGTCCAATGGATTCAGTATCGCTGTTCTCTTGACTTCATTATTCATTTCTACCAAATTATTTACTAATGATTCAGCTTTCCCTTTTCCTATATCTTCTCGAAGATAAAAGAAATTTCCTGACAAGTCATCTTCACTTACTAGTCCTTGATCGTTTACCGTAATGGCCCCAACACCTGCCAAAACCAAATTCTTTAATATTTCTGCTCCTGTAGGACTAGCGTTTATCAAGCAAATATGGGAGTTTTCAAGCTTAGTCTGGCCCTCGTCCTTCCAAAGCCTTAGCTGTCTGTCATACTTACTGGTTTTATCTACTTTCATCTGTTCGAACCAGTCCAGATTCTAAGGCATCAATCACCTAGACGAATTAAGCATGCAACAGGTAGTGAGCAACCTGGTACTAAAGAGGGAAAGGAAAAAAAAAAAAAAAAAAAAAAAAAAAAAAAAAAAAAAACAAATTATCCATTGAGCTTACAAATTTTAATTACATAACTACGCAACGGTCATGATTGACATAAGACTGATATCTCTCCTTGTCGCGATCTTTCATCTTCTCTTTTATTTCTAAAGGAAAATAGCGTTTCATGAACACCAAGCTTTTAGTATCCAAATTGCTACTATCCGCGACCAAGATGGAATTTTTTCGCCGACAAAGAGGACAGTCATACTTCTGTTCTTCTCTCATCTTGACGAGACACCTCACGCAAAAGCGATGACCACAATTTAAAGCTATGGGCTTGAAGGCTATCGTCATACATATAGGACAAGAATAGTCATCCAACTGGGGAATCAAGGATAAAAAGGAGGACAGCACAAGATAATAAATCGACTGCGCAATAGAAGTGACATTAACAAACACGTGTTCATCGCCTATTATGCGGGAAAATTTATTTTTTATCCCTAAGCATGTTTGCTTGTCAAATTTCTTCAAGATTTTCAGCAAGGCAGTGTAGTTTATGGACTGGAAATGTAAAATTTTGAGTAGGTTGTAATTAAGTTGCACGAATTGGTTAAAAATCCACATGCTCTTTTTCAGAGTAAACCGTTCCAATACACCGGTCTGGTTCGTGCGCTCTACGAATTGTTTAAGCCGTTGCTCAATTTGCTCTTGATTTCTAATCGAACCGGCATTACTTACATTTTGGTTCCTGAAGTACACTTCCGAGTCCAAATATATCTTGAACAATTCTCTCCAGCAATAGAAATCTCTTCGCTTAGCAGTCTTGTTTGACGGCTCCGAAATAACTTGCATGGGCTCACATATGTGCTCCACTTCCCCTCTGAGCTTGTTTTCCTCAGTCTCCTTAAGAGTGTCTAAGTTACTCAACTCATCTTCTAACATGCGAAAAAATTTTGTGTCCGATTTCAACATTATGATAATCTCATTCCTGTGCGTTAACTCGTCTTTGTCAATAACATTCTCCATCAAAGATGTCCCCTCTTTGTCTCGAGCTAGCACCAAGGTGTTGCTGTCATTGAGCTCGAATATGCGGCTTTGCTGCACACTTTCTATAATACTACCTTCCTTGTTAATCATCTCCTCGATCTTGTTGCGTAACTGGTTCCCTAATTCTTTCATCTGCTCCCTAGTGTGCTTTTTACTATCAAAATCTACAATAAGCCTTAAATACAGCACTATCTGTCCATTTCCTCCTGACCTCGTCTTATTCAAATTATATTCCGCCACTATAGGATTGCTAGGTAAATAATCGTCGTGGGCTACTTCCACCACCGACTTCTTGTCTCCATTTTCGATCATCAATTTCAAGGTTTCCTGGTGCAACCCTAGTTGTTGAAGCTCATTTACTACCTGGTTTATGCATTTTTTCAATGCTTTATATTGAATAGCTACTTGAATCCACTCTTCTGGAATGTCCTTTGTACAGAGCTCTTTTTCTAATTCCTTTCCAAATTTCATTCTCAAAATCCTCTATAATGCTGCTTCTGCTAGCCTATTAAAAAATTAGCATAATGCTTTATCTATACTTTGAATATGTCTCTCGTTGTTTCTCTTTTATTTTTTCTCTCTAAGCGTCTATTGAGTTTATCCCATAATTATATGAGAACACTTAACTTGGGAAAGATCTAGAGCAAATTGATATGATAATTGTGTGGGCGAAAACGTGAAATGAGTGAGAGAGGAAAAAAAAAAAATAAAAAAGGAATGCGCGAATCGAACTCGAGAAAAAAAAAAAAAACACGTGTGGCCACTTCCCTTTTTTTTTTTCGCAATAAGGGCCTAGTTGAACTACTCTCGAAGAATACGTTTTCAGCTTCGAATACTCAATGCGAGAGCCAATTCCAATAGATTTGTTGATGAGACACATTTGGTTTCCTATATTTCTTTGTCTTGTCTAGTGTCTCTACTTAGAAAGCAGTTTGGCAGTAGAATTTCTCTCTCTCTCTGTCTCTGTCTGTCTCTCTCTTGTATTGGGCGAAGGTTCTGGAATAATTAGTGCTCGCTTTTTTTTTTTTTTAGTGGAGACTAAAGAGATCATAGTATAATAAGCTAGCTTCATAGTTTAATAGGTTAGCATCATAGTATAATAAGCTAGGACCTCGAGAGATAGAACGTCTTGGCAAAAAGCACCATAGAGCAAGTTATTAGAGAGAGAGAGAGAGAGAGAGAGAGAGACAGAACAACAACAACAACAACAACAAAAAAAAAAAAAAAAAAAAAGAAGACGAATATGGATATGGAGTTGGAGCCAACTTTGGAATCGATCATGGATCAGGATTCCCTCAAATGGATTTTTGTAGGAGGAAAAGGAGGAGTGGGAAAAACGACGACATCATCATCGATCGCGGTTCAATTAGCGTTATCTAAACCACAGGAGCAGTTTTTGCTTATATCGACGGATCCAGCACACAATTTGTCGGATGCATTCTGTCAAAAGTTTGGTAAAGAGGCAAGAAAAGTAGACGGATTAGAAAATTTGCTGTGTATGGAAATTGATCCAGAGGCAGCAATGTCAGACATGCAACAGCAGGCTTCACAGTATAATGATGACCCTAATGATCCATTGAAAAGTATGATGGGAGATATGACCGGGTCGATTCCTGGTATCGATGAAGCTTTGTCTTTTATGGAGGTGCTCAAACATATCAAGAATCAGAAGGCAGTAGAAGATGGGAATTCGGATTCAGATTCAGCAGCCAAACCAATTGCATACAAAACTATAGTGTTTGATACCGCCCCAACAGGTCATACTTTGCGATTTTTACAGTTGCCAGCCACCTTGGAGAAGCTTTTGTCCAAATTCAAGGACTTGTCTGGAAAATTCGGTCCCATGTTGAGTATGATAAGTGGGGGAAAGCAACAGGACATGTTTGGCAAACTCAATGAAATACAAAAGACTGTAAGTGAAGTCAATGAGCAATTCACTAACCCCGACTTGACTACTTTTGTATGTGTCTGCATCTCTGAGTTTTTATCCTTGTATGAGACGGAGAGAATGATCCAAGAACTCATGTCATATAACATGGATGTGAATTCAATAGTGATCAATCAGCTTCTTTTTGCTGAAAGTGACGAAAGCTGTAGACGTTGTCAGTCCAGATGGAAAATGCAGAAAAAATATTTGGACCAGATGGGCGAACTCTACGAAGACTATCATCTAGTCAAAATGCCTCTTCTTGGTTGTGAAATAAGAGGTATCGAAAATCTCAAGAAATTTTCCAAGTTCTTGTTGAAGCCTTATGATCCTAAAGTGGATGGTAAGATTGTGTTTGAACTTGAAGAGAAATAAGCCTTATTGGCATTTTATTTTTTTTTTTTTTTCTCTTTCTCTGCATCGTCTTTACTGTTGGCGTTCCATCCTTCGATTAAATCCCTTATAGAGAATTACACATTGACTATGAATCAGAATTCATTTAGTGATTCCAGAATTAAATGATTATGCAAGTGTGCTTGAATTTATTGTGGCTAGGTGCACTTTTGTCTAACACATCAACATTTAAAAGTGATTTGTCTAGTTTTCGAAGCCTAGGATTTCAGCAACTGCTATTTAAAGAAGAGAGGGAAACATGCAAAAAAAAAAAGAAAAATTATATTTTTAATATACATATATGTACTAATGGAAATAGGTTTTCAGCATCAGTATAGAAAAAATGTTTTTTTTTTTTCTTTTTAAAAAAAACCAGCTGTCAAGTTTTATCATCGCAAAGCAAGCACACATACATAGTCTCTATATCATCTGAAATGTTGATGTTCCATTAGTTTGGCACGAATCGACCTACTCAGAAAGGTCTAATTGTATTTAAGTTCTGGTGTTCGTAGTAGAGCATCAAAGAGGGCGTGCGATGTACGATTTCTTCATTATGATGCGTTGAAAAATTATCAACACCATTCGAACATTTGGAGTCAGGTCGGATTAAAATAAGAAAGAATTTTGCCCTGAATGAGACCTATAAAGCTTATGGGACATGAGCGTTCCTTGACGCAAGTAAAGTTTAATAGAGAGGGGGACTTGATATTTTCAGTAGCGAAGGATAGCACGGCATCGATTTGGTATTCATCAAATGGTGAAAGACTAGGCACCTTGGAAGGCCACCTTGGTACTATTTGGTCTATTGATGTGGATTCAGAGTCATTTTTTTGTGTCACAGGCAGTGCAGATTTGACTATGAAATTGTGGAAGGTCGAAACAGGTGAGTGTGTTCATACATGGGAAATGTCCACTCCAATAAGAAGAGTGGCATTCTCACCGGACAATAGCAAAGTTTTAGCCGTTTCTGATCAGGTTATGGGTAAAAAAGGTACAATCTCCGTTTTCGATATCAACTACGAAGGCAACTTGGCGGAGCAGAATGATGAACCTTCTTTGGTCATTGAAACGAGAGATGACGCAGCAAAGGTGACTGTTGCTGAATGGGTATATGACGGGAAACTCATTATTGCTGGTCATGAAAATGGCTACGTTTCGAAATATAATGGTGAAACCGGTGAATTTATCGAGGGAGTACAGGCCCATGGTATTCATAATGAAGAGCGCAACGCTTCCATTAGCGATATACAGCTTGCTCCTGAAGGCGGGTTTTACTTTTTAACCGCCTCTAAGGATAAATGTAGCTGTTTGATTGATGTTGACACTATGGAAATCATGAAGGTCTACAAAGCCGATGCGCCAATGAATACGGCTGCCATTACGCCTGTCAAAGAGTTTGTCATCTTGGGTGGTGGACAAGAAGCTCGTAATGTGACAACTACAGGAGAGTCACAAGGTAAATTCGAAGCCCGTTTTTACCATAAAATTTTTGTGGAGGAAATTGGCCGTGTAAAGGGACACTTCGGTCCTTTGAACACGATTGCTGTGCTTCCTGATGGCTCAGGCTATGCGAGTGGCGGAGAGGATGGTTTTATAAGATTGCATTACTTTGACAAGTCTTACTTTGACTTTGAATTTGACACAGAGAAAACTGAAAGAGCAGTTGCATCTGGTAGCACTATTATTTGAGTCAAAGGTGTGGAATAGATATAGATTGTTTTTTTCTTTCGCATCTGTCTGAGCTTGAATGTGTGTTTTATGGCTATTTCAACCAAAAAGTCCATTGTCTTATTTCTTTTTATTTTGTTCTTTTTGACGCTATAAGTGGATATGTTTGCCGAATGTATCTAATGGAAAGCATTTTTTCATTGCCTTAATATTATCACAGTCTTGACTAAGGCAGAAACCAATATAGGGTGTAGGTGTAGGATCCACTTCACTTAAGCAAGATGAATTAGGTAGTTAAATATAGAAGAGACCTCTAATTGTGTCTGTAGCAATAACGTAGCCATAAATATTAACTATCTAATAAGAGAAGCATGCAAAGAGAAAAAAAAAAAAAAGAGGCGAAGGTATCAGTTGCAGGTTACCAAAACTCCCTACGTTATCTATTAGCGACTCTAATAAATCGAGGAGAAGGCATTTTCTACGAATACATCTTAGTAGTTTTACTCTCAGCTGCACTCTAACTATCCGGGTTAACAAGCGATTTTTTTTTTTTTTTTTCACTAGAAGCTTCTTTCAGGGAAAAGCGAAGAACTTTCTAGAAGCTTCGACAAAATCTAATAGCTGCGAAATCTTCTAGAAAGTTAAAGCACAAAGGTATAAATGAACCGGGACGATGCTTGTACAGAATATCATCAGAAGTTAATTCAATTGATTTCGCCTTTCTAAAAAAATTTTACAAAGCTTTATCGAACATTATGGATTTCTACTACAATTACCCAAGGTTAAGCTACGGATTTCCAGATCCATTTAACTTTGGTTGCAACAATTCCTTGTTTGAAGATTTCATAGAAGGCATTAATAAAAGATACTTGGAGCAACAACGTTACCAAAAAGAATTAGAAGAAAAAAGGAACAGAGTCAATGAAGTCATAGAAGTCGAAGATTCGGAAGAATTTCAAATACAGATATTCAAGAGATATGGAGGATTCAAGGGCTATGAGGTGAAGGTGGTTAGGTCAAAAGACGGTGAATATGTCCTTAAGGTATTTGGAAATGATGACAAATTCCAAAGATATTACATTCTTAACGCGGATGTTGTGGACCTTTCTAAGATTCATTGGAGCTTGTACAATGATGGAACAACCTTGGTATTGCGTTTGCCTAAATCGCAAGAGCCTCAAAAGGCCGAAAAGCAGCAAGCAAAACCTAAGAAACATATCAAGATGAGAAAAGCCGAGGAGGGCTCTCACAAGAACAAGAGAAAACATAGCGAAAGGAAACTAGACCAACAAAAGGGCAATCAAGAAGAATCTAACCAAGAAAAGGAAAGCGAATCTTGTGATGTTGATAATCAACTGTATAAAGGATTTGAAGATCAAGAAGCTGATCGCTTGGAGGCGCCTTGTAAGGGTAATGATACTGCATCAAGACATTATGAATCAACAACACAGGGAGATATTGAGATGAATCAAGATGTGAGAGTTTCTAGGAATGGCAGTGTTTCGTCGGAATCTCCTTTGGCTTCTTCTAGTGAATCCGAAGTTGAAAAACCTGTTCCACTCCACAAGACTTATAGTCCTACTTTAGAAGAAGTACAGGATGAAGAATGGTCAAGAGTTGTTGCTTAAGTAAGAACTTCAATAATTTACCGACAATGGCATGTTTGGTTCATTGAAATTACGGGCTTTAACGGGTTTACATACGAGGATATATAGTAATGTTACGAGTTAGATAATTGAGTTATAATGTGATTAATGTCAAAAATGTCTTAATGCTATTGAATATGTAGGGAATATATTTTTATCTCATTTTATTTTACGTTCACTTTTACTTTCTTTACTTAGAAGAATTTCTTTTTTTTTTTTTTTTTTTAAATAATAGAAGCAAATAGATGACACGTGATGATAAGCTATCATAAGAAGCTCGAATCAAAGAGGCAAGATTTAATTGATAGTAGGGCCCAGCTAAAGGCTTGGAAGAGAAATAGAAGACAGTAGCTCTGAGGTATGTCAGATAGTGATTTTGAACTAATAGATGACACAATAGAAGGTGGAGGATTTTTGTTAGAAGATTCAGATCGTGCCGGTAGCAGACGTAGTAAAAGGACAACTAGAAATTCAAGAGCTAATTATAAGGAAAATAATGACAATGAAGAGACGGAGGAAGACTTCGGTAGACCGAGAAAACATGGGAGTCGGTCTAATGGAAGGGGTAAGCAAAAGGCAAAGAGAATACGTGAGATCAGCAGCGATAGCGAAGACGAAGAGTTCGTGCCAGAATTAGAAAACGGGCTAGAAAACGGTAACCTTGGAGAAAATGGTACTAATGGGAGTCATTTGATAATTTTAGATGAAGAAGATTCTGCAACAAACTTGAATGGTGGAACTGAGAGCATAAATACAGTAACGTCCGATGCGGAAGATGATCTTCCTTTGGCTCAAAGAAGCGTCAACGATAGAACAAAGCGGCCTCGAAAGCAACCCAAGCGACAAAAGAAGAAGCAGCCTAAAGTGAAAGTCCCTTACTTCACGAGAATAACGAATAGACTATACGAGAACCATCCAGAACTAAAGGATGTATTCCCAAAATTAGCTATGAACGAAAGAATCTCCACTGAACGAGCGGAGCATCCTGTGGGGATGGCAGTAAAATTATTACCATTTCAACTTGAAGGTCTTAATTGGCTTCAGAAACAGGAAGATGGGGAATATTCCGGAGGGGTTCTAGCAGATGAAATGGGTATGGGTAAAACTATACAAATGATTGCTCTATTCATGAATGACATGAGCAAGCGTCCTAACTTAGTAGTTGGTCCTACAGTGTCTTTGATACAGTGGAAGAATGAAATCGAAATGCATACTGGTGGTAGGTTGAAGGTACTGCTTTTTCATGGAGCAAATAGACTTTCCAGCCCGGAAGAAGTCAACAAGTACGATGTAATTTTAACTTCTTATGCGGTGTTGGAATCGTGTTACCGAAAACAGAATTACGGATTCAAACGTCAAAACCAACTCAAGAGAGAGAAATCACCTTTGCATAATACTCAGTTTTATCGAGTCATTTTAGATGAGGCCCATAATATCAAAGACAGGACCTCTGGAACAGCCAGGGCGGCTAATCAGCTCAAAACATACAAGCGATGGTGCATGACAGGAACACCGTTACAAAATAGGATCGGAGAAATGTATTCCTTAATCAGGTTTATGAAGCTAGACCCTTTCTTCAAGTATTTTTGTACTAAGTGTGAGTGTTCTAGTGAAGAATGGCTGTTCTCTGACTGGCGTCATTGTGACATATGTGGTCATGCTCCCATGGTACATACCAACTTTTTCAACCACTTCATGTTGAAAAATATTCAGAAGTATGGAATAGAAGGTGATGGGCTCCTAAGCTTCCAGAATATTAGACTCATGTTGGATAACATTATGCTTCGCAGAACAAAAATGGAGCGAGCCGATGACTTGGGCTTGCCTCCTCGTGTCGTGGAAATTAGAAGTGACAGGTTTAATGAAGAGGAGAAAGATCTTTACACTTCATTGTACAGCGATTCTAAAAGACGATTTAACGACTACGTCGCTCAAGGTGTTGTGTTGAATAATTACGCAAATATTTTCACTTTAATTACTCGTATGCGTCAACTCGCTGATCATCCAGATATCGTTTTGAAAAAAGTGGGCTCCAACCAGATCTCTGATAATGTGGATGGCGCCATAATATGCCAACTTTGTGATGATGAAGGTGAGGATGCAATTGAGTCTAAGTGTCACCATCATTTTTGCAGAATGTGTATCCAGGAGTATATCGAGTCATATGATGGTGACGAAAATAAATTGGAATGCCCTGTGTGCCACATAGCCTTATCTATAGATTTACAACAGCCTGCAATAGAGGTGGATGAAGAGTTGGTTGCAAAATCATCTATAGTTAATCGTATTAAACAAGGATCCCATGGAGGTGACTGGAAGTCTTCTACCAAGATTGAAGCTTTGGTGGAAGAGCTCTATAAATTAAGGTCCGACAGGCACACCATCAAGTCGATCGTATTTTCTCAGTTCACTTCCATGCTTGATTTGGTTTACTGGCGCTTACGAAGAGCTGGATTTGAAACCGTTAAACTCCAGGGTTCGATGTCACCCCAACAGCGAGACAATACCATCCGATTTTTCTCTGAAAACGTTAATGTCGAGGTGTTCCTTGTATCTTTGAAAGCCGGTGGTGTAGCTTTGAATTTAACTGAGGCTTCCCAGGTATTTATCTTAGACCCATGGTGGAATCCTAGTGTCGAGTGGCAGTCAATGGACAGGGTTCATCGTATAGGCCAGAAAAGACCAATTAGGATAACCAGGTTTTGTGTAGAGGACAGCATAGAGCTGAAAATTATCGAATTGCAAGAGAAGAAAGCGACAATGATCAAGGCTACTATAAATAACGACGAAGCAGCTGCGAACCGCTTGACTCCTGATGATTTACAGTTTTTATTCACCAACTGATAGAGATATAGATATATAGTTAAAATATTCCTGTATATAAACGAGATTGATTCATTCTTACATGGACCAACGTGAAAAATTCGGCTAGCAGACATAGGGCAACAATTTGAAATACTAATAGGTACATGTATTCAACATAAGTAACTTTTAGGATGCTTGACAAACAATACTGGTTTAATTATTTAGAGAATTCTACATTATCATTATTACCACATGATTTTTTAAGGCCTCTTAATAACAAAGCAGTTGAAGCTAATCACAGCTTTGAAGTGCCTAACACGAAGCAATATGATTTTTTTTATGGCTTGTCTACATTTGCCGTATTGGTGTATAGACTCACAGGAGACGAAGACATTGTGATAGCGACAGATGCAGAAGATGGGAAAGAAATTATAATCAGGTTAACGTTCGGACCGACGGTTAAATTTGGTGAGTTAGTAAATCAAGTCAAGACGGAATACCATCGTAGCGTCGAAAAGGCTAATTATAATACATTAGACGAAATCGCTCTGTTTATCCAGGAAAAACAACAATTGGAAGCTCTTCCCCTGTTGTTTCGATTATCTTACCAAAGAGCACAGAAGCATCATCAGTTGAGCACTAGTGTGAGTGGATCGGTGCGTGATCTAGCCATTTTTGTCACTGAGAATGGCAGAAGATTAATTATTTATTATAATTCATTGTTGTTCAAGAGCAGCAGAATGCAGGTATTAGGGGAGCAATTCCAAAAGTTTATTGGGTCTATTACAGGGGAAGACGAGATTACCAAAATAAACTTGGTAACAGATACCCAAAAGTTATACCTTCCTGATCCTACCGAAGATTTGGATTGGTCTGGTTACAAAGGCTCGATACAAGATATCTTCCTGAGAAATGCTAAAGAATTTCCTTCGAGGGATTGTGTCGTAGAGACAAAATCTTTTTTCGACCCTAATTCCGAGACGAGAGTTTTCACGTACGCACAAATTGATGGTGCTTCAAATATAGTTGGGAATTACTTGAAAGAGACTGGAATTAAAAAGGGAGATGTTGTTACCATATATGCTTATCGAGGGGTTGACCTCGTAGTTGCGGTTATGGGTGTGCTCAAGGCTGGGGCCTGTTTTTCAGTTATAGATCCCGCATATCCTCCAGCAAGACAGAATATTTATCTTATGGTAGCTAAACCAAGAGGGATAATTGGAATAGAGAAAGCAGGTGAGTTGGATTCTGCAGTTATTGAATATGTGAAAAAAGAACTTGACGTAATTACCTCAATTCCACAGTTAAGAACAAATGACGATGGGTCTCTCTCTGGTGGGCGCTTAGGAGGCCTGCAAGTTGATTGTTTACTGGCCTATGCCCATTATGCGGACAAGCCCACGGGTGTCAAAGTTGGTCCCGACAGTAATCCTACGTTATCTTTTACTTCTGGATCTGAAGGTATTCCCAAGGGTGTCTTAGGCCGCCATTTCTCTTTAGCATACTACTTTCCTTGGATGGCAAGGAGATTTGGTCTTTCTGAGAAGGATAAGTTCACTATGTTGTCTGGTATAGCACATGATCCTATACAAAGAGACATGTTTACTCCGTTATTTTTAGGAGCCCAGCTTTTGGTGCCGACGGCCGACGATATTGGTACACCAGGTAAGCTAGCAGAATGGATGGCCACCTACGAAGCAAATGTAACGCACTTGACGCCAGCAATGGGACAGCTATTGAGCGCCCAGGCCACTAGCGAAATACCTTCGCTACATCATGCTTTTTTTGTTGGTGATATTTTAACTAAAAGAGATTGTTTAAGGCTTCAAAGTTTGGCAGAAAATGTTTTTATTGTAAACATGTATGGAACAACCGAGACACAAAGGTCGGTTTCCTATTTTGAAATCAAGAGTAGAAAAGCAGACTCTACATTTTTGAGAAATCAAAAAGATGTTATGCCTGCTGGAAGGGGAATGCAAAACGTGCAAATGATTGTGGTCAACAGAAATGATAGAGAGCAAACATGCGGCGTGGGCGAGATCGGCGAGATATACGTTAGAGGCGCTGGGTTAGCTGAAGGCTATAGAGGACAACCTGATTTGACTGCAGCAAAGTTCGTGACCAATTGGTACGTGGATCCTAAAGTTTGGATTGAAAAGGATGAAAAAAGAAACAAAGAAAATGAAGATTGGAGGAATCAAGGATGGTATGGTCCTAGAGACCGCTTGTATAGAACAGGTGATCTTGGTCGTTATTTGCCTCATGGTGATGTTGAATGTTGTGGCCGTGCCGACGACCAAGTCAAGATAAGAGGTTTTAGAATCGAATTGGGTGAAATCGACACGCATTTGTCCCAACATTCTCTTGTGCGTGAGAATATCACTTTGGTAAGAAGAGACAAAAATGAAGAGCCAACTTTGATTTCTTATATTGTGCCTAAGGACACTCTGGAATTACAGAAACTTATTTCGAAGGATGTTGACATTTCCAATCCGATTGTGAAAGGCTTGACTGTTTATGCTGACTTGATTAAAGACATCAAAGCGTTCTTGAAAAAGAGGCTCGCATCCTATGCTGTGCCAACTTTTGTATTGCCTTTGGCGAGACTACCTTTGAATCCTAACGGAAAAGTAGACAAACCAAAGTTACCTTTCCCTGATACTGCCCATCTCGAAGCAGTGGCTCAAATAACCGCTAGAAATAAGGGAGATGATGAGGCCTCTGGTCTCACTGGACTAGAATGTCAAGTTAGAGACTTGTGGTTAGAAGTATTACCGTCGCACCCTGCTAGTATCAGCAAAGAGGACTCATTTTTCGATTTGGGAGGCCACTCTATTTTAGCTACGAGAATGATTTTCCAGTTGAGGAACAAACTAGCCGTAGAAATACCCTTGGGGGTAATTTTCAAGTATCCTACGCTTGAGGCTTTTGCGGCGCAAGTGCAAAAAGCTGTTGGTAGCGAGGAAGTCGAAGTTGCTAATTTGTATTCACAAGAAGAAACTGTCGAGGAGAAAGGCGTCGATTACGCTGCAGACGCACGTCAACTTATAGAACAAACGTTATTGCCTTCGTACAGTTCGAGGACTTCGATAGAAACGTCACAGACCATCAATGTTTTTGTAACAGGTGTTACAGGGTTCCTAGGTTCATTCCTTCTTCGCGATTTGTGTGAGCGTAGCGCCCCTTCAATTAAAGTGTTTGCGCATGTGAGAGCTCCTTCCAAAGAAGCAGGCTTGGAAAGAATTCGCCAGGCCAGTAAGACTTTTGATATTTGGAAAGATAACTGGGAAAGTAAAATTGAAATCGTATTGGGAGACTTGTCGAAACCCGATTTTGGTAACAAAAAGGTCTATGAAGAATTGACGAACCATGTTGACGTTGTCATTCATAACGGTGCTTTTGTTCATTGGGTTTACCCTTACTCCACATTGAGAGATGCGAATGTCATAAGCACAATTAATATTTTAAACTTGTGCGGACACGGCAAACCCAAGTTATTTACTTTTGTTTCGTCTACTTCAGCTCTTGACACCGACTACTATATCAGATTGTCTGATGAAAAACTCGCCAAGGGAGAAAAGGGGATTTCTGAGGATGACGATCTTGATGGATCTTCCAAAGGAATTGGTACAGGCTACGGCCAGTCTAAATGGGTTTCCGAGCACGTTATAAGAGAGGCTGGTCGTCGCGGTTTACGAGGTAGTATTGTTAGGTCTGGATATGTGTCTGGCTTCTCAAAAACTGGGGCCTCCAATACTGATGATTTCTTGCTCCGAATGCTAAAAGGGTGCGCGGAATTGGGCTCTTATCCTGATATTGCCAATGGAGTAAATGTAGTCCCTGTTGACCATGTGGCTCGCCTTACTGTAGCTGCATCATTCCATCTTGTCCACAAAAATGGGCTTTCGGTAGTCCACGTCAATGGGGATCCAAGAATCCAATTCAAAGATTATCTCGGAAGCTTGGAAACTTATGGTTACACCCTTACGAAGACTGATTACCCGACTTGGAAAATTGCCCTTGAAAAATTTGTCACTCAGGATAATAATAATTCCGCTTTATTCCCATTGTTACATTTCGTCTTAGAAAATTTGCCTCAAGACACTAAGGCTCCCGAGTTAGACACTACAAATGCCACCAAAGTTTTGAAACAGGCTTCTCTGTTTGGTGGTGAAGCTTCGTCGTCGGTAGGTTGTGTAGACTTGGCTCAAATGGGAATATATATTAGCTATTTGGTGAAAATTGGCTACCTACCAGAACCTTCTCGTAAAAATTTGCCCCTTCCTCAAATAAAATTAAGTGACGAGGCCTTGACGTTGATAAAATCTGGTGCTGGTACCCGTTCTTCTGCTGCTAAATAAGGTCTTATGTACTCTGTGCAACATTATTTTATATGTAGTATAAAGGCGAGATTATGTAAAATGAAAATTTCTTTATCTTGTATCTTAATGCAAAAGCTTTAACAGTTGCTTGGATGGTCCACCTACAATGAGTAGGGCAAGTGAGTAATCCAGCGAGAGGAAATACGAAATTACAATGTCGAACGAAGCATCTAGCAAACTGAATTCAGCTAAAGTTGAAAGAGAAGGAGAGAAAAAAGATGTTAACAAGACTCCAAGTTCAGAAGCACTCATGACACCTAGACTACGCAAGAAGAGAAGCAGCCAGGATAACAAGAAAAAACTTAGAAGCCCCGGCCTTAATGAAAGATTGGCCTCACTTGAGCCTTTCATGGAACCTGGCATCCATGGACTTTCGAACTTACTGGAACGAGGTGCGTTTCTTGCCAGTAGAAGGCCCTCGGAAAGTGCCCAAAATGACAGTCACAAAAACAGGCTTGTGGACCGTTTCTACAACTCCTTGGCTATCACTCCTCGCGAAGAACGACAAGAGCGTAATTCCTTCGATAGCCAACTTGACCCAAATCTGGGTCAAGCGGACATATTATCCCGTCTTCTTAGTCAGGGCATCCAGTTCGATGGTTTTCGCGACTACAGCTATGATGATGAAAAACTTCTTGTGTTCATGCTCAATATCGACACTATTTTGGATGACGCCCCGGTGACGACTTTGCGCGATACAGCATTACTTCCCCTCACAGTCTTTTCTAATCGAATTAACAGGATCGCTCTTGAGCTGCGTCTAAAAGTATTCAATAGTGCTTGCCAATCTAATGAGATCGACCTTATTTGTTGTCTTCGAGAGCTCTCCCTTCACTTATCTGTTCTTCAGAATTCCGCTTGCGCTGCCCTTGAGTCGCTCGATTCCTCCTGTAATACGCTATTATCTTCCCGCTACGAGACACTACAAGATAATGTCAATAAGATGCGTCATTTTTTTCTGATTCTTCAGTCATTGGAGGAAAGGTTTAGCAGAATAAGGGCTACCAATACCGCCAATAAACAGGTTCTCTTCAAAGAAGTACCTGAAAAACTTGCTTTATTAGAAGAGATCGACTACAATATCAAAAGAAGTACCAAGTATAAGAGAAATCGTCGTTTCCGCTTCCTCTTCTCTTTAGTATTTACTTCATTAGTTGTTTTTCTCTCTTACATAGGCTATCAATTGTTCACGTGATTATGACATTATGTCTACACGTGACATAGTATCACCTCGAACGAGATGACCTCGTTTTAGCTCCATATATTTATGTATTACTAGGCCACCAAAGGTTAAAGAATAACTAAGAGGTTATAGAGGGTAGGGAAGACACTTTAAAGAGGAGTTTACGGCGTAAGAACAACTCTCATTCTAGCTATAGATTGGAGGAAAGCAAAGAAATAGGAGCGATATGGAGGCGGAAATCTTAGTGTTGAAATATCGAAGAGGCCATGATAAAAGTACCCTCGGAAGACTACGAGAAGGATTTAAAGAAGTGAAGCAGGAAGAGTTTCGGAGTTTTGTTATGTTGATAGAGTTTTTATTTAAAAAGGCCAACAGAGAAGAAGATACTGGGTACGCGACGGTGATAGTGATAGATAGTTTACCGCCGACCAGAAGAGGGGAAAGTAAGTTAGACATGCTCGATTTGGATAAGAAGAAAATTCTTTTGAATCATTTTTTTGGGCATTTAAATGTCATCTTGGCATCTGAGGATCAGATTCGAGACGAAGAAGTAATCATGGAAGTACGAGATGCGATGAGAGAGGTAAACATCCTAGTCGGCGAGAGGCTCTCGCGCATGGGTGGTTGGACGGGCACGCAAAATAACTTGAAAGATGAGACTCTTGAAGGTCGCCACAAGGATCAAGGGTTTTCGGACTTATCTCTTTTGATTCCGAGCATGCCTTTTGTACTTAATCAAACAGTTAATCGTTCGAATCACATGTCATACAATTTACGAGCATTCAGCCAGCTCATAATGACCGAGATTGACTTTTTTAAGCTTCTTTCGTTAACACGAAAGCGGCAGCAGCAACTATGCCATGCAGTCGGCCATTGGTCTTTTCCTGCCCATGAAATGAACAATGACGAGTTGAGCTATTGTGTTTATCTAATATTACAGTACGCCCTCAAGGATTTACGCAACTCCTTTAAGGAAGAGACTCAGACTTTATATTTTCCTTCTCCTAACGAATTGCTAGGAATCGTTTTTATGATTCGAAATTGTTACAACTGTGGAAACCCTTTCCATAATTTCAGGCATGCGACTGATGTTTTGCAAGCATGCTTTCAGTACGTTATCCGACTCGAGTGCTTACCGAAATTTGTACAATTTGAAGAAGATCCAAGGGCGGACGATCTCAGAATTCTCAACGATGACTTTGTTTTATATCCTTCCAACGAATTAGAAGTATGCGAACGAGATGGAAGCAAGAGTGCCCATAATAGTGAAGGTGGATTTTCTGATGGGCCTAGAAGATCCATATCTTCTACGACAACTACTAGAATTGCCATGTCTAATCAGGAGGAGTCTTCAGATGACCCCGTTCTTACTTCGAAATCCACCGTCACTTTTCGTTCCTCGGTGCTGCTAGATACTCTACAAGTATTTGGCTTACTAGTTGCCGCGTTGGGCCATGATGTTGGCCATCCAGGAGTGACTAACACGTTCTTGAATAAGTTCTCATCCCCAATGGCCCAAATATATAACGAAAGGTCAGTGTTGGAACTGTACCACGCCTGTATATTTGTTAATAAGCTCCTTGCCGTATGTTGGCCCAGCCTTCTTGATGTCAGATTGGAAAAAGATAGCGACGTTAAAATGAAAGACTTATTTGTTTCTTCGATTTTAGCTACAGACATGGCAGAACACTTTGAATATATAGCAAAGATTGCACATACAAAAAATAGCAATACTTTGGGAGTCACCAGAGTGAAACTACTTTCCAGTTTGCTCATTAAATGTGCCGACATATCCAACATCACTCGTCCGTTGCGAATATCTTCCCAATGGGCCCTAACACTTGCTAGGGAATTCGATGAGCTTTCAATGTTGGAAAGGAATTTGCTTTCAAATATTAGCACTGTTCCGTGTACACTTCAATCTGACGACAACAAAAACGTCCCAGCAACCGTGAATGATGTGTTGCGTACCAATCCAAATCTACATGCAAGTCAATTATTTTTTATCGACAACTTTGGCGAAGTGTTATTCAGTAATATTATCAAGTTACTACCCGAGCTAAAATTTACTCACGAGTTCGTCCAGGAAAACAAGCATTTTTGGCAATCTCGCGGCGCATGAGCACCTCTTCTGCGTTAAATTTATTTCATTATTATTATCGTTGTCTTTCTTTTTTTTTTTTTTTTTAAACAAAATATCGCTTGGAACCATACGTCCTCGTGCTACATAAGTGTTGTATCTAGATAGTAGAAAGAGGTCCTAAATTAGTCATTTTTACTCTAACTGTTGGGTGTAAGTTGTGATCTCACTTCTTTTTTTTTTTATGAGCACGTGAGCCAGTTCATTAAAAAAAAAAATTACGATGAGCTCGACATCGATTTTTCATTACAACATAATTTTTGACTAAATTTGTTGAAGTATAATTTTTTTTTTTTTTTTTAAAAAAAGACATACGTTTAGGACTTCAAGAGCCGAAGCGCTGTATTAAGGCAGTGGTAAAAGTAAAGAGGACATCTTTTTCTTTTGTTTTATTTTTTTTTTTTCTTTTTTTATTTTCTCGGTTTTATGGCTTAAAGCCAGAATATCATTATTGCAGAACCGAAAAATTTTACAGTGAAGGGACATAAGGACAGGATAGACGGGCTTCACGGAGAAGAAAAGACGCAATGTATGAGCCTTTCCAAAGGAAAAAACATAATAGTGTTGGACATAATCTTCAGCACGAATTCGATACATTAACAGCAGAGCTAGACTTGGATTTGACAAACAATAGAGAAGGGTTCGGTAGAGCCTATTTGACGCATTCAGAAAAAAATAATGGAGATTTTCATGGCCTTATGGGTGGAACAGCCAATCAAAAAGGACTAGGTGATCTTGGGAATTTTTCCAGATCAACTCATTCGTTTATGGACAATTCCTTATCTAAAGTGCCATCTAATGGACTTGGCTCCTTCCTTGGTAGCGGTAGTAGTATGAAAGGGCCAGCAAGTAGTGGAGGAGGAATTTTTGCGCCTCTTACGTCCATTCCACCTAGACCACAATCGCTGGCAGATTACTCAAGCATTGGTCAGGATCAGAGCGGTTCATTGCACGCACATTCAGAAAACTTTTACTTGAAGCTCTTGATGTTCAAACAGTGGATGGAGAACTTGAAAGAGCACGATATGCTTGCTTCCGTAGAGTACCTTTGCCAGAACTTGCCTCGGGACACTTTGATGACCTTTAAAATTCATCTCGATCATAAGTTCGCGCAAGAGTCTCTTAATTCTCAAGGTTTTGATGGCCAGAGCAACCAACCGTTTGTCAGTGCTCCTGTGCCGTCAAGTGCACAACACACGTCAGATATGGTTAATCAATTTGACCACTTAAATTTGCATACCTCCCTAAGTGATAGCGCTAGTCCAAATGGAGCGAACCAACCGGCTTTGTTTCAACCCAAACCAAGGTTCAATAATGGTAAAAACCACAATCAAATGTTTCTTGATCACTCGCATCGTTCGAGGTCGGCAGATGTGACTTTGAATAATGAAACAGGGGTTAATGCGAACAAAATGAATAACTTTGTGGCATCACAGCAACCTTTTGAAGGAGCTAAGTCGCCTACCTCGCATCTATTTGAGAAAACGTCTTTTTTACAGCAGGCAGCCGCTACTTCTAATTCACCTTTAAGTCTGCAATTGGGTTCCTTCAAGAAGCCAGAAGAGCCAATGGATTTGAGCTCTCATACGGCATTAAAGTTGGGTGCATTGGCCACAATCAACTCTAGAGCTGCATTGGATTCGAATAGGAAGAGCCATATACACAATGGTTATGGCAATTACATCTATCCTCAACAGGCCTCATCCAATATAGGTCCTACACCTCAGACAAGTTATCAACAACTGCCATTCAATTATCTAAACTCTCGTCACAATCTATTTGGGGCGGCCGACGTAGGCAGCGAGGAACTGTTGAACAGAACCAGCAACTCGTCGTCAACCCAAGTTAATCAAGTCCATAGACAGCTGCCTTCATTCAAACCAAAGGGACAGAATCAAGCTTCGCCCGCACCAAACTCAGCAGGCTCTGGGAGCACGGGGTCTTCAACGTCTTCCATGCCTCCCGATGTTTCCAATCCGGAACTTTTGAACAATGTTCCGGCGTGGTTGAAATTGCTCAGACTACACAAGTACACAGAGTGTTTGAAAGACTTGCATTGGAAAGATTTGATTGAACTCGACGAAGTTGAGTTAGAGCAAAGAGGAGTGAAGGCTTTAGGTGCCAGAAGAAAACTTTTGAAGGCCTTCGACGCCGTCAAACGGAGTCACAGCCTATAAAATAGGCCTAAAACTTTTTTCCCCATTGTTTCTATATAGAATTAATGTACAATAGCATGACAAAAATGCAATACAAGCAAGTTAGCACAAATGATGTATGATGAATTCTTTTACTTCTCTACAATATGACACAGCAAGAATTTGTCTTTTTGGCCTGTTTGTAAAACATTCTTGAAGAGCTCGAAAGTGCTTCCGATTTATCTACCAATGAATCAAGTTTCTCTCCTCTTTGAAGCACACTTTCGATAGTTTTATGAAGAACTATTTTTGTTTCGTCTAGTTCTTGTTGTACCCTCATTATAGAATCTGCTTGGGTGGGGTCTTGATATCTCTTCAAATATTGCTGCAATTCACCATATTCTAGTTCACTCAGGGTCTCTGTGACATTCTGCCACTCTTTAGGGGGATGATGCGAAAGATACTCATCTAAAATCTTATTAATGAGTGTATACGCCGGTCTTACTGGGTACTCCTTATCCGCAATGATCACTCCTGCCAAATTCTCTGCCCTTGTATAAGTATGTCCCATGTAGTTTCCTTCTTCAATACTTTGTCTTTGGCCTATTGGTGTTCTTTGTGACACTGTTTCTGAGAAAAAGGTCATAAATTGTGATACTCCGTTCCTTTCAAAGAATGAGAATTGCGATAGGTCTCTTGCTGAACTTAATTCCAATGCTTTAGATCCCCCTACTCTTAAAATACCAATGTAATAAATCTTCATTATTGCTTAATATACCTTATCACTGCTCCTTTTACGAGATATAAACCTTATAAGCTAAATATGTAATTCGATTAGAACTTTCTCTCGGGGTAAATATGTGTATAGCCAAAATTTAATGGCACAAGTAGGAGAAAAAAAAAAAATTGAAGATCATACTCTTTAGACGTAAAATAGGGTATTAGTTCACGCTGATTTAACGTTTAGATCAAGAAAATGCGTTTACTGTAGCAATTTATTTTCTTAAAGATTACTTTCCAATTTTCTGTGACTTTCTTTTGGGGATTTCTTGAGGTGTTAGTTTATTTTTTTTTTTTTATTTTTAATTTTTGTTTATTTCTCTTGATCTTCATTAACTGTACTTCACTGGAGAATAGCTGTATCCTTAAAAACAAGGAGATCAAATTTAACAGGTCTTTTGGCTCAAGCAAACTCTCATTGCTTCTCGTGGCAAAATAATAGTAAAATGACGAAAAAGACTGATGAGACAATGGGACAAAAAAGTAATCATTACAGCTAGGAAGACCTTGTGCACAAATCATGTCTAATCTAACTCTATTTACAAGACATTTTTTTTCATATACAAAAGAAATAGTTTTCTAGCTCTTCTTGGAGACTTTAGATACGGCCTTCTTTCGAGTTCTCTTCTTTCAAAGAGTTCAGAAAGTGGCACAATCTCAGTAAATCAAGCGGAAGCTTCATTTTGCTGGGTTTTTTCAGAAGACTCAGTATCAGTCAGAATAGGCTCCTCAGGACCTTCCTGAGACTCACTATCGTCATCCTGGTAAAATTCTTCCTTGTAATGGTCAGGATGTTGTTTGAAGCATTGTCTCATCTTCTCGAACTTATCAATACAGTCTATTCCCTGAGGCTCCAGTTTGGAAAAAACAAAACAGGAAAAAGCTTGCTTGAATTCTTCACCACATGGTCCATGGGCCATGCCGCCTAGGCAAGGACAATCCCAATTAATTTCGCCTGTATCTGGGTTAAAAGCACCTTCATTTTCCTGTTGCTGCTCCTGGTTTGCTTCTTGCACATCTTCTTGGGTGCCTTCTTGTTTATCATAGGGGCTATTGGACTCCAACTCAACTTTACTTGTTACTTCCTGCTCTTTGTGCACTACTGGGTTTTCATTTTTCACAGCTTGCTTGTTGTAATAACTTATGGACAAAATCGAAGGCACCAAGACCGCTGCTCCTATCCAGCTCCTACTCCACAATCTGGCTCCACCACTTATACTAGTACTATAGTATCTTTGCCTCCTTATTTGAGCTTGGATTTGAGAAATCAGGCTTCTAAATACCCTGTTGAAAAGCATCTTATGGTATAATTACTTTCAATCGGTCTTACTATTAAAGCTTTTACTATGCTGACAAATTTAAATTTTTCACTCATCGTATTTATATACACAAAATATCAAGCTACAAGAGTTTTTTCTTAAAACTTTACCATAGAAATGTTTTTCTCTTTCAGTTGTTATCTATAGATAGTACAGGCTCTTAAGGGGTTTATTCGACCATCAATTTAGTAAAAAATGGTTCTTTATATGCTTTTCTTATGAGGTAGAACACCTACTTTGTATTCTTCCATGGAGAGCTGAAATTGTGCACCAAGAGTAGTTCCTTTCCCAGTTGGAAGACTCCAAGGCCATCAAAACCTCGATTCAAAAGGGGTCTAAGATTTATCTGCTTTAGCCAGCTGCAGAGTGTTCCTGATGTCTTTCAGTAAATCAGGAACTTTTTCTTCCTCTCGTAACGGAGGTTCCATGTAGGTGCTGCCCCAAAGGACCAGGCAAAGAACTGTTATTATTGTTAGGGCACCGGCTTTGCGGACTATCAGAAGGGTCTTTACCGATTCGGGTGAGTCTTCTACACCAATTTTATTCATCTTATCATTAAGTTCTCTTAGTGTCTTGCTAATTGAGTAAGCCCTTTGTTGAGGTAACCCGCGCAAAATGCCAACAGAAAACACAGCAGTAAGTCTACATGTGGATGGTCGTAAGAAAAACATCTTCAGCTTCTGCGAAACAGAGTTAGTTTCAAGGGTCTGATAATGGTGCAAAGGGAAGAAGCGCATACGAGTATTTTTTCTTTGGAATAGACACATCCATATCATAGTTGACAAGCATATATATGTCTAAAGGAAGAGCTATCTATAAGCGATGCAGATGAGAATTATAACTAAAAAAAATCTAAAGAGAATTGATTTAATTCACCAAGACTTGTAGGGAAGTAATAGTCAATTCTGCTGATGGAGTAGGAGACATCTACCAAACATTACACCTAACATATCAAAAGAACTGAATTAAATCATCAAGACTTGTAGGGAAGTATTGATCATTTTCTGGCGGAGCCGTAGTAGAAATCCACAAGACATTATCTTGAATGCATGCAAAAAGTTTTCTGTCCAGATCTTTTTGCAAGGCATAAAGAGGAAGACCCATAGCAGGATGGAACTTGGATTTCAAACTCAAGAAGGCAATGTTGTTTCTCGAGCAATACTGGGTAACAACGTCTTTAAAAGACGTCATCAATTCATCGGAAGCTACACCTTCCATATGATATTGATTTTGTAAATTTTCTCTTTCTTTGCCAGAATGACGCATGACGGTCAATATCAGGCGAATTTTTTCCTTTGTAGGTAAAACAATATGGTCAATATGCGGTAACCTTACAGTTGGGATAGGTTCTTCCAGTGAAAATATCTTAATAATATGCAAAGCCCAGCTAAAGTACCATTCAGCTATATCTAGAATAGCAGAACTCGTTTCCTTTTCTTTTAGTTTATCGGAAAAGAAATCATACCACCTGAGATACCATTTAGCAACTTTTAATGCTGAATAGTCTTTTTCCTCCTTCCAGTGAACAAGACTAATTAGCCAAGGATTAAAAAAAAAGAACTCCAAAATTACAAAAAGCTGCTGTTCCTCCACGAGGGGTTGAAATATGCGCGCAACATGCATAATGAGCCCTAGTTTACTAAGAACAAGAACCAGAGGGCACCATGGACCGTCCTCTGCATCTTCCTCCTTTGATATACTACTCAAAAAGTCGCACATCGAGTCCACAATACAATTTCGAAAAGTATAGTTTGCCTTAGCGTCTACCGTTTCAAATAGAGGAAGCCACACTTCTAAAAGGGCTGAAAGTTCTCCTTCCAATACATCGAATATATAGGCTTCTTGGGAATGCGATGCTAAGTATTCATTCCACATAGAATACGGATAACCACACGTAAGATAAGATCGATATTTTTCCTCGACAATATTCAAGAGTGTTTTGATCCTATCCAGTTCAAAATCAAGTGAAAGAACAAAGGCGTAATCGAAAAGGTAAGTCTGGGGACTGGCAGATATATTTTTATATCCTGGGAACCAACGAGTCAACTGGTCATTCAAAAAGGAGGACAAAAGTTCATCATACAACACACCGGAGATAGAAGCTGATGGCTTGCTAAATACAGGTCTTTCCATCCACGTCTCTAAGTAATCAAGTAGTAGGCCATGTACGATGTCCAGGGATGAGTTTTCGATGACATCAGTGAAATAGCGCTTCAAATGCACCACAATCATTGCATCCCACTCCCCAAGCTCATTCAAACCGGTATCTTCGATTTCTTTAAACTTATATGCTAGTTTTGACAAGGCTCCGTAAATTATGCAATTACTATTTCGTGATTCCTGGAAATGTCGCTCAAACAATTGACTGATAAAAGGTGTAGTGATAGCAACAAACGTCTGCTGTAGCGTACCAAATGTCCTTAAATGGGGCTCAAGCAAAAAAGAAGTGTATTTCAAGACTGTATCTAACTGTCTGTCCTCTTCCTCGTCGTTAGCCTGTGCTTCAATTTGAAACTGCCTTACTATGCGAAGCACTTCTTCTGTTTGGTCATAAACTGACTTCTCTTGTTCTATAATAGCCTCTATCTCTTTAATCCGGAACAACTGGTAAGCTTCATCGCCTGCGAGGATATTTAGCTGATTATTGCAATGTTTAAGTTTCACATAAGCATCTCGTAATTCCGTTTCTTCTTTCTTACTTTGGGGCTCTTTACCACTAGATACGGTATCCGACAAGGCCTTGTATTTTGCTGGAACTTCTACTCCTTTGGAAATTAGTTCATTTATTATCTCAAAAATATCGATTTTCTCCTTAGCCGGTCTCGTTTTATCATTTTCTTCTTCCTCTTCACTGCTCGATTGCAGCAGTAAGCTTTCTTCCCCTTCACCATGTTTTTCCCTGATTGCACCTAATCCTAAGCCTTGAGGCCTTAGCTTAGTCTCTATCGGCTTAGTTATCCCTTCCTGTTTAGAGCCCAATCCTCTGCCTTCCTGATATCCCATTTTCATCAAGAGTTTGGCCCCAATACCATACTGAGAGAATGTCCCTCGGGCATCTTTCGTCGGAGGACCTTGATTTATCAAATTAGAGGTCATCCAATTTGCATTTTCATCTCTATTTCCTTGCTGGTACCCATATTCCTCCTCCATCTCTTCAATATCTTGGGCTTCATGATCACTGTATGCGTCTTCTTCAGCGGACTTTACCCAACTTTTCTCCCAAGAATTTTTATTTTCCTCCTCATCATACGAGCCTCCTCCCTTATTAAATGTAATACCCTGGGTCATATCATAACCGACCATACCTTCTATATCAACCAGCTCTACAATGCTCTAAACTAGTAGAATTAAACTTCTTAGATATTTGCCGGAGCACGACTGGCCCATCACCATCCCCATATAAAAACACTACTTCTAGATAAACTCCATTGGACCTTATAGTTCGCTATACATGGCTTTAGACGTTTAATTTTTTTATATACGCGATCAACCGCTTCTCTTCGTTCGATATTAGAGAACTCTTTTCTCGAGGATCAGTTTCTACATCATCTAAACCCTCAGTAATGACTTGAACTACAGAAGGCTGTTTTTGTTCACCCGGTAGTTCGAATTCCTTAGGTATGAATTCCCCATATTGAAGGAGCCAGTTTTTTCGTTTCTCCGTTTCCTTGTTTTGCATTTGCAATAAGTTGTCATTGAATAAGCTCTCTAATTTGCTCAAAAAGTCCCTGGGATAGAGATATTTCTCGCGCAAATACTCTTGGAGGTATTTCGTCTTATAAACCCTTAGAAACAGTTTGTAGTAGTAGATTAGATGGTTCATAGCTTCCAAGTAAGCCTTTCGAGGTTCAGAGTACTCTGGGTGATCTTGCGAGTCCGCAATAGCACTTTTGCCTAGTTCTTTCTCAGCCAAGGTAACGAGAGACATAAACTTTGTCAAATTAGCCGCTTTATATTCTTGACAAAAGATTAAGTACTCTCTTATGGAAAGAATAAGGGAGTCATTCTGGCTTACTTCTGTTTCCAAAAATTTGTCTGCGCGCTTCTCGTTGTTAAGAATGATTTGATAGATGCTATTAAGCTCCTTCAATACGTTTGGAAGCTCTATTACGTCGCTCTCGAGCACTTCGAGGTTTTGGTCGCCTTCGGCCAAAAAGGAATTTCTTTCAAAAAGCTTCAAGCACTGACAACACTGGTCATAGTGGTTGGTAAGCATTTCTAGAAGAGAGACCAATTCACGTTCTAGGGTATCATTCTCCTTGAGGATAGCATTTATGACATTTCGTAGTTTTGAAGTTACCGCATAATGGTCCAGATGGATATCAAGCAGGACCAGCTCCATTTTCTCGTAAGTTTTCACTATTTGACGATATTTTCTAACTGCTGATGCTTGGAATGGATCTATCAATACTTCTTTCATGTTTTGCTCGAGCATTCGGTGTATTTTCCTGCTGTTGTTGTAGTAAATCTCAATATTATCCCGAAGTGTTGTTACATCCTCCAATGATATGAAATCGTAAAGGGTTTTTTCCATCTGCTCTGTAGCGCCTTCCTTGTTTCTCTCGTCCTCTCTTAGCAAAAACAATGGCACCTTGGCCTCTTTAAGATATCTCAATACTTTTTCAAGCTCGCTTAACGTGGGTGCAACCTGTTGCTCCCATTCATTCTCAAAGTTCTCTATTATATCGCCAACAACCTTTTGTTCTAGTGACTCCACCACATTTTGAAGTAAGTGGTGCTGCTGCTTGAAAGCTTTCACCAAAAAACCGCAAAGTTTTTGTTTATTAGTGAGTTCCATGGTCAATCCATATGCCGTCTTTTGAAGAACTGTCTGCGATTTAGTACACTTTATTTGTGCCTCATGGAGCTTACTTTGTGCATCTTTTGTCCAAATCGCTACCCTATCTTTACTGATAGTCATTTCTGTCTTCAATTTCTCTCATTCGTTACTTTTTGCTCTTGAACTAGTGAAAGCAGTATGAGGCTAATCGGCTTTTGTTACAATATGGCACCAGTAGTACATACAGGTCGAATATAATCAAGGTGAAAAATTCCTAGAAAAGCCTTATGCCAAAAAAAAAATTAGTCAATATAGGAATTAGTAGCAGCTAGAGCAAGTTTAATGTGTTGTAAGGAGAGTACAGCAAGTTAGAAATGGCTGGTGATATATTAAGGACTTTGCGTGATAGCACAATCAATAAAAAACCTATAAAATTGTTGAAAGAAAATGGAGAAGAATTAGAAGGAAATAAGGTTAAAGATGCCAAAATGGTAAAATTTGAAGGCATTGAGGAGCCGGTTCCTTTGAATACAATAACAAATTTCTATAACGAAGATAAACCACAGGATTTACGAGCGGTTTTGTTTTGCTGGTTACATGACAAGTCTTCGATTGTTGACTACAGGAATGAGTGTATTGAATACGGAATTGCTGATTTCAAGTTTTTGGTGAAAACAGAACTTAACACCTGGCTAAACGGAAACTCTGAAAGCTGTACATTTATTAAGGAAGATGGAGAGAAGGAAACAGAAAAAGCGACTTCCGAAGAAAAGCAAGAAAGCCAAGAAGACCCAGTAGAAACAAAGAGGCGCAAACTTGAAGATGAACAGGTTAATCGAATTCTTTCGCATGAAAAAGACTTGGTAGACCACAACGTAGTACTTCGAGGGTCAAAGAACATTGACTTTGGCTATTTGTTGTCAGATGCGAGAAGGTTCATAAGCCACTTGAAAAAAGCCAAACCCTCCTCTCTGCGGAATGACATTTCTCGTAGAGACGCGGACAAGACACCTAAGAAGCAGCCTATAATTATTATTTCGCCAGCAACAACTTCTTTGTTATCTTTGAACAATGTGAAACAATTTTTGGAGGAGGGGGTCTTCGTAGATCCTACGGTTAGCACCGTCCCAAAACCATCTTCGGGAATTGTAAGCATTACTCACAAGTCGGATAAGTTGATACATACAGCACAAAAGCTCATGGTGGTCGACAGCGTAGATATCTTCACTAAGCCTGAGTACTGGGATCGCGTGGTGGCCATTTTTACTACGGGACAGACTTGGCAGTTTTCCAGATATAAATACACAAAGCCTGAGGTATTGTTCCAAAGATATCCTGGATTTTTTTTGGGCTATCAGGGTGATGTGACACCGAAGCAAATAAAAGAATGGAACGTCACTGAGCTCAGAGTAGATAGAGGGGAAAAACGTTTCAGAGATAAAATGGTAGTGCGTGATTTTTGGACCATTATCGAAAAGGCACTAATCGCTAGAGGCTACGGCAAATAAATAACGGCACAATGTCTATTATGTTATTTCTATATCTATGTACTAATAGTGAAAAAAAAAGAAAAAAAAAAAGTTCACTGGTATTTTCGTTCTAACTCGACGAATGTAGAGTAGAGTTCTTTGCTAGACAAATAGGAAATTTTCCTGTTATCTCGACTTCTCACAGCAATCTTGCCACTTTCTAATTCCTTATCGCCAATCATGAGTATAAAAGAGTACCCTTTTTGTATGGCGTCTTTTATTCGGTTTCCGACGGTTTCCGGACGGCCGTCAACATCCACATAAAAATTATACCCCGTCAAAGGTGATATATCTGTACTTTGATCGGTAATATCACCTTTCAAGTGAGCTTGGATGTCCTCTGCAGGGCCATGATGGCTCTCGTTCACTGGAATAATTACTGCTTGTCTAGGATTAATCCAGAAAGGCCATTTGCCTTTGTAATGGTCTAATAAAATTGCCAAGAACCTCTCCAATGAGCCAAATATGGCTCTATGTATAAGAATGGGTCTTTTGTCACGGTTTCCATCAGGAGAAACGTAGCTCAACTCAAACCTCGCTGGTAACTGAAAATCCAATTGGATAGTCCCTACCTGATGCTTCTTCTCAAAAGCATCTTTTATCAAAATATCTATTTTTGGTCCATAGAATGCCCCATCCCCTTCTCTAAAAAGCCATTTCTTCGGCCCAATGGTTCTCTCGAGCACCTTTTGCAATTGTGCTTCTGCTGAATCCCAGGTTTCAATATCGCCCACGTACTTGTCTTCGGGCCTTGTGGATAAAAAGAACTCAAGATGTCCTTCATCAATGCCAAATATCTTATAAACATTTTTTGCCATGCTGATGGTTTTGTCAATTTCTGTATCAATTTGTGATAATTGGCAAAATATATGACCATCGTCTTGATGAAATCTTCGTACCCTCGTAAGACCCGAGAGAGCTCCGCTAGCTTCATTTCTATGAAGAGATGAAAAATCAGAGAAACGTACTGGCAACTCTTGGTAGGATCTTTCAAATTTGGAAAATATAACACAATGACCGGGGCAGTTCATCGGTTTGAGCCCATACTCATGCTCTTTTGTATTTCCCGCCATTACTGGGTCTTCTTCCTCTTGAGTCATGTTTTCTTCTTTACTTAAATCATTTCCAACAACTTTGAACATATCATCTTTATAATTATCCCAATGTCCTGAAATTTCCCATAATTTGTTCTTATATATCAATGGAGTAACCACTTCCTCAAACCCATACTTCATTTGCTGATGTTTCATGAAACTAATAAGCTTATTTAGTATACGAGTACCGTGTGGTAAGAAGAATACTGATCCCGGTGTCAATGGGTTCGTGATATACAACTGTTGTCTATTAACAACAGCTTGATTCGAATTGGTCAACGAATCATTTGTTGGCTTCTGCGAATAGTCTCTAAAGAATCGGAAACTCTTGCAACTTGCCGACTTCAATCGGACTGTTCTCCTTATACCGACAAGATGTTTTATATCTAACATACAGTTCTATATTGCCAAAGAGTTGTCTGGTACATACTACTCTTTATTTCTGTTCGTGATATTTTTCAGTTACAGAATATACTTCAGATACTTACAAACCTAAAAAAAAAAAAAAAAAAAAAAAAAATAGAACGAACGAGAAAGCATTCCAAACGACAGAACTACAGAGGAACTTCTAAATACGACGAAATTGACAACGGCGTGCTTCTTGGAGTAGATATATTCTCTTTTTACCTTTCAATGAAAGGTTGTAATACAAGAAAGGGATTTCTTCATGGTACTTCTTGTCTCTTCCACTCTAGGTATAGTCTAAAAATCGGTTGAATACAACTAATGCGTAGAATCCAGTGACATATATAAAAGTCTATAGTCCCAGCTAAGTAACCCATAGAAACTCCAGAAAGACAGCCAAAGAAAAATATGCAAATCTCAACTTAAAATCCCTATCCGAGGCTCAGAAGTCAGCCAATATTGTCCACTAATCACCTAATAACCACATAATAGACATTGTCAGAATATAGTCCCTTAAATCAAGGACTTTCATGCAATATTAAACAAAGCACCACAGTGAAACTTCTAAGTTTGTGCAGTGGCAGAGGGCTTTGAAGAAGAATTCAGCTCCGTTGTGGCCTCCAAAGGCAACTTCTCCGCTTGTTTTTCTTTCTTCACAGAAGAAGCACTTTTGGTATCTTTTGGAGCCTGGTCTTTCAGTTTCCAAGTCCAGTATTTTATTTTGTGGCCTGTAAACGTTTTAAACTGGCTAGGCCTTTTGAACCATCTTTTCGACAATTGGCCTGACTTGTCCAAAGCAAGCTGGTCATTTGAGACTACATTTGATGCTCCTGTGTCTTTATTATTTGACCCTCCCTTACTAGACGTTCCGTTACTCTGGGGACCCGGCGTTGAAACTTGTGACCCATTCTTAGATGTTCCTTTACTTCCTCCTTTCGATGCTTTTGATTCCCCCTCTGTCAGTCCTTTTTTATCTTCTCCTGTTGCCTTTTTACTCCTAGACTTGGCCTGTGGTGGTGGGAAATCTGGAAGTGTCTTTAAGAAGCTTGCAGGTGCTTTTAAAGTAACTAGGTTCTTTTTGGCCAGTCCCATGTCTTCTAGTATATCTTTCAAAATCTATCGGATCCCAAAGAAATATCTTTTGAAAATGAACAAGACAGTGCTGTAAGCTCTTAAACAATAAAAAAAGAATTTTGGGTCTTCACGGCTATTTCTAGGACAATATCGATTTGTATATATATATATATATATGTTGAAAATTAGTACTAGCGCACAAAGACTAATATGATATAACTAAGGCTTAAAAATGGAAGGCTACGAAAGAGGACCACTTCTCAGGAGGGTATCAAGAATTGATGCACTTAGTAGAGACCATAAACTAGATGTCCGAGCACATCAAAGAACTTACGATGGGTCGTATACTAGAGCAGCTATAGGGTGTTTCTCATTTTCCATCTTGGTGATTAAGCTATTCTCAAAAGAATTCTTATTGATTGGCACTATTTACACAATCTATGGAAGTATACTTTACTTCATGGGAGTAATAAATTCCAGGCATGTACATCGATACTACGATTACCGAAATCATATGGATTATTTTGTAACAAGTGGAAATAGTGTTCTTCTCTTAACGGTAATAAGTTTGATTAGTTACATTACACTTTTGGCGTTAATTTGGAAAATTGATGCAAAATAGATCAGGCCAAAGAGCCCAAACCGAAAATGACAAGTTGAAGGAAAAGCTGGAGGGACCAGAAACCTACTTTTTTCATTCTAATGAGGCGCGACTCTTCGTCAGCGACGTAGCGGACAAAGCTGTCGTATACTTCAGCGGAGATATCATCGATCAACAAAGAGTCGTATAATGTCCAGGAGCCTTCAAAATCAGCAATATTTTTCGCTATGGTGCTATTGATCTCGATAAAGGCGTTTCTGGAATTTATATATGCAACAATGGGTCTTATAAGAGCATAATTAACGTAGGATAGATCAGGCGTTGCGAAGGGAACCACAGCGTGGACGTTAGTAAGTCTTAATGTCATATCCAAGACCAAATACTTCAGTAGATCGGTTGGCTTTGTCACTTGACTTGCACGGAAATTGGCATCACCATCCGCGGTTTTTTTCCTGGTGGCTGCTTTAGTAATCGATTCGGTTATCATGTTTACTATCTCACTCATGTTAAGATCTTTGCTTTGCTCTGGTAATTTAAGATCTCCCACTAGATCGACGCGTCCTCGTACAATCCAACCAAAAGGACCCTCAACGCCGCGATTGAGATGATCTATATTAAGGCCATCTATTCTCAAACGGTTGATCCTCTTCCACTTTTGAGAAATAATGACAGGTTCATTGTCACCCATATCACTAAATTCATCCAACCGTTGTCTTTTATGAATAGTGAAGAGAGAGTTGTCAAAAGAACCACTCATGATATTCGCATTAAGAAAATCATAGAATAGCCAATGCTTTCTAAGCCTCGATAATTCACAGTTATATATTGCCACGTCAAAATGGCGGAAATTATTAGGCTGGATTAATTTAAAGAGGACATCTTGCATTTTAAAATCTTCGATCTCGAAATCCCCAGGTTTATATACGTTTTTGTAGCGCGTCGGATCGTCATTTGGCGCCCATCGAATATGGTCACGGTCGACGACTCCTCTCATTCCTTTGATTTCAAGACTTTCAATAATGCCAGTACCATTAAGCCATTTTTTAAAAGAAAGCGACATGTTCATTTCCTCGATAGTTAAGTCGAACTGTGTATAGTTCCCGTCATCTGGTTTTTCGTCTATGAGACCACCTTTCTCTCGCTGAGTGTCCGTTAGGCGTGCGGAATAGGCTTCCGCCTCAGCCTGTGAACCTTTGACAAATTTAGTACTCACTCGCGGCCTTCTGCTAACAAAGCACTTTTTAAAGCATATTTTTCCCTGGGACCAGCCTGGAACAACTGCATGTTCAAAGGTCACTCTCATTTTTGTATTTTTGGTAATAAACTCTCCTATTTTACGGGCAACAAATTCTTGTGCAAACACTGTATTGAAAGTAAGAATCACAAGGGAAAGGAAAGTGGTTGTCCCTAGAATGAAAAAAAGCGCATTTCCTACCACAATCCAGGAAAAAAAGGCCGAATAATCATCGGCATTGAATGGTCTATTAGACTTCTTGAGAACCCACTTGAGTCTCTTCCTTAATAATGAGAATTTGTTGTCTTCTTTTGTTTGCTCTTGGACGCCATTATTTTTCTCAATGATATCTGGATTCGCTACCTTCCCTTGTTGCCTCAATTTTTCATCTGCTCTTTTCTCCTTAATACTTTCAGGCCAACTTGGACTAGTATTACGACTACTATTCATGCATCGAATCAAAGACCCTCTATTCATTGTTAACTGCTGCTGCCTGGTGTAGGCTAATTTACTTTGGTTTATCAAGGGGACAATCCCCGTCGGGAATCTCATCGGCTTCGCTTTAAGTGGACGCCATAATAAATTAAAAGCCATCATCTCCCTGACGATATTATTTGAAGACAAAAGTAATCAGGCTTTATCTGACTTTCCTCTGATCTGACCTTTTGTTCCTTATATTGGGCTTATCTTCATGGAGAGTCCATGCTTAACCAGTTAAAATGGTTTCACCTATTAAGTGATGTGTGAAGGGCAGAAAAAAAAAATTGCTTTGCTTTAACTGCGAAAAATGCGTCCTTGACTCGATTTCATTTCTCTACAAGTTTCCAGCTGAAAATTGAAAGGTTAGGTTTAGTATAGAAGTTGTTCGTGTATGTAAAAGCTTGTCTTTTCTTCATATCAGTTAGTCAATGCTGTTAATATCTAAGAGTATATCTTTTTTGCCATTTGGTATAGTAAAATTGCGCAAATATTGCATAGATTCATAAATTTCAATTTCTTTAGATGAATACCTAAACACGATCTTATATTTCACGTTTTATGGTGTAACCTTCTTAATGCTGGAGAAACTCTAATGCCAAGGAAACTAAACCATATCTCGTCCTTGTTTTTTTTTTCTTTGAATAACTAAGTCGACCTTATTTTTGACCTTTACAATGCTACAAGTTATATGCTAGAGCGCATTTTCTAGTTGCAATAGTACATATTTAGCTGTTTCACTACAGTAATTTATCCAAATAAGAGGTAATGAAATTAGTCAAATTTATAAACGAGTTGCTCCAAGCAAATTTAGAAACATAATCAGCCAAACTTATAGATATAGGTCTCTGGGTGAAAGTCCGAATAAGTCGCAATACAAAAAAAAAAAAAAAAAAGAAATAATAATAATGCTAGACAACACCAAGGAAGTCGAGATAGAAGTTAGGTTGTCTGGTATTTTAATAATATAATTAACTTTTTTTTTTTTTTTTTTTAATTATCATTTTGTTTATGTTTCTAGTAGTTACATTGATTTGGGTAATTTCTCTCGGAAAGTGGTTGAGGGACAACACCAGCATATACTAGTTTCTGGAAATCAAAATCCACAGCATCTTCTGTCTTCCATGACCAGAAGATCCAGCCACTACCTTGTTCGTAGGCATCGAATTGGGCTTCGATAAACTTTCTCACATTTTTCTTGTGTTCATCCGACCAAGATGATACCTGTCTATAAGGCTCACAAGAACCGTGATAATTTCCGTTGTCGTATTGACCTTCCCAACGAGAACCCCTTCCAACACCATTGACCCAGTAGTCACAATCGGTCAATGCCGCAGACCACTCACCGACGACGTTCCAATGTGCTTCTTTGGCGTATTCCAGACCCAAGTTACAAGCAGTTTGTATGTGTTGTTCAATTGTATTGTTCAATTGCCCAGGGGAGAACACTTGGTAGTTGTGATGGTCTATAATCACATTCCAAGCATTCTGATCGGTCTTTAAGAAATCATTCCAGTAGCCGGCAGGCTTGAAGCCATCATGGAAAACAGCTCCCTGCGCCGGTCCGTTAATATACCTGATAGCCCTGTAGGAATCCCAATAAAAGTCCTTCAATTGACTCATATTCAAAATAGGCGCAAGTGGCTCATTAAGGGCCTCGACGCCAACGACCACGTCCGACCAGTTGCCGCTACCGTAACGACCGCTCATTTGGCGTAATGCATCGAGGGTTAGCTCAACGTTATTGTCCTTTTGCCAGTCATAACTGTCTCTCAAACCCGAGTTATCAAACCCATTCTGGGAACCTGGTGCTCCGTGCAAATCAACCCAGGCTTTGAGGCCATGTTTTCGACACCATCCGAGAACCCTATCTACATAGGGAAGTTGACCTTGCACATAGGGGTCACCGTCTTTGAGGAGGAAAGCCCAATACCCAATAGGAATACGCACTGTGTTCAATCCAAGATCTTTTATCTGCTTAATGTCATCCTCGACAATAAAAGAGTTCCAATGGCTTTCTAACCGACTCTTACATTCTTCTTTACCTAGTTTCTGACAGTAGTGGTACTCGTCAACGGGCACATCATCTCCAAAAGCTTTGAAAAGCGAAGGTGTCATATATGGCTCGAGTACAAACCATCCTCCAAGGGTAACTCCTCGCATCTTATCCTTCTCATAATCAAAGGCCAAATCATCTCTTTTTTGCAAAGTATCCGGCTGCTCTTCCACATTTCCTCCGACTGAAGCCGCTTTCCCAACCACCGCCAATGCTGTCAAAGCGGTATATAATAATGTTCTTACCATTCCCGATGTTTTTTATTTTTGAATTTCAAGAAACCTTAACCAAACCTTTTTTCTCAACCAAATATTTTCTTCTTAACCGTTTCTTTCTTTTCTACCAATCCTTTCTCCAAGGTGAAACCTATTCTCTTGAAGCTTCTCCAGAATAATAAAAAAAAGCAAAAACAAAAAACTAAATCCAAAAAACCAAATATATAATAAAGCTTCTAATATTCCCTACTAGTGCCTAACTTGTGTGTCAATTTCTTGTACTATTTCTCTAGTTTCTCACTTGTTAACTTGTCTTTGTATTTATCGACAAGCTTCTAAATTTACCTAATAGTCTAGAAAATTCTAACGATGGAATTTTGTCTATTTAGATCTTAACACCAAATCTTGTCAAAGTATTGTCTACTTGTTAATTCTGATGCTAAAGTGCGGTCCACGATCTTAATATTTGCCTTTGTAAAGAATAAAGAAACCACTTTATTCGTCCTTTTCTAAAGACCGCCTGTGAATTAATAAGTAAACTAGAGCGTCTAATATTGTAGACCACAAATGCATTTGTGTTGCTGAAAGGCAGCAATATATATATAAGCTTTTTTTAGTTACTCGTCACAAATAATTAGCAGCCGAAGCAGGACTAGATTGGCCCATCACGTGACTTATTTCCTTAGAAAGAGCGTAAAATCATTAAAAAGGAAAGTTGCGGAAAAGAAAAAAAAAAAAAAAAGCAGATCCCTATATCTAACTTAATTATGATTTGGTAATTCTTTAAAGTTCACTCGCTTATTCCAGTTGATGCACCTCGCTTAACATACTAGGTTTCGCTTTTGTAAGGAACACTTTCGTCAATTAGTTTGATATTGAAGGTAGTTCGATGAACAGTTAAAACTAAAGTATATTGGAATCAGAAGTATAAAAATATAAAGAAAAGAAAAAGTATGAAGTAACGTAGATCTGTTCATAATGAAAGGCCAAGAAAAAAAGAGTATTCCTTTCAAAAAAAAAGAATAAGTTCCTAAATTACCACCAAACTAAAATACTGAAACAGGAGATAAATACACTAAAAGAGAACAATGAGGTATGCGTACTAATTGTTCAGAATTGAGCAGCGGTCATGCCATTGCCACATGGTAGGTGGTTATGCTAACAAAATGTAGCAAAGGTATGAGAAAAATAAATGGGGAGAAGCCCTCTTCCAAAAAGAGATACTCTCGCCTGGGTTTCCTAGAAAGTTGCGAAAGAATTAGGAAAGGTGCAGCAATAATGTGTCGCATACACCTACATATGCGTATGCCAAATAAATATGCGGGGCCGTCCCATAAAGTCCCCCCACAGGGAGCATACTATAGCACCTAATAATGGAAGGAGGCGATTTCATTCATGCTGCATGTAATTACCCGTAAGTCACTAACTGCTGGGATCAAACGAACGGGAAGTCAGCGATTAGGTCCCTTTGAGCATTCAGCCGTTGGAGGGCCTTAGACAGTTAGCTATATAAGAGCGATAGGTCAAGACTGTTTAATAACCAACAGAAATATATTCCTGAGATTAATTGAGATTAGTGTTACAGGTAGGTTTAGCATATACAGTACCCCTAATACCCTACGGAAGTTAAGACTCCTGACTTCTTCAGCAAATGCGCAATTAAGCAGTCATTGTGTTAGAAGACAACTTCTTGCATGCACATATCCCAAAAAAGACATAAAAAAGAAAAAAAGAAAAACCAACTTGATGTTGAGTTGCTACATGAAGACAAACAGTAGATAATATCATGTCATTCTTTTTAGAATCATAATAGTATATAAATGAAGCTAAAGAAAAAAATGAAAATTGAAACAAAAGAAAAAGTAAGGATGTGTCCATAGAAATCAAGTGTTCTGGAAATCTGTTGTGTAGTATTTCCATGTGCACACCTCTCTATTCTTGACATATGCTGAGGAGATTTGGATTTTCCCTTTCGCACGCTCATAAGGCAACTAGAAATTACCTTATAAAATTTTTATATTTTACTTTTTAGAGTGATTCAGGGCATACATAAAGAGTAATTTTACCTCTTTTGTTACCTTGGTCAAGACGCCTCAATTATTGTAACCACATTGGTTTGGATACTTTCTCAGAGTAAGTGGTTGAGGAATTACGCCAGCGCGAGCTAATTTCTGGAAGTCAAAGTCTACAGCATCTTCGGTCTTCCATGCCCAGAAAATCCAACCACTTCCTTGCTCATAGGCATCGAATTGAGCTTCAACAAATTTCCTCACATTCTCTTTGTGCTCTTGAGACCAAGTTGATATGTGTCTATAAGGTTCACAGGAGCCATGATTGTAGTTACTTCCATCGTGACCTTCCCAACGAGCTCCTTTTCCGACACCATTGACCCAGTAAGCGCAATCGGTCAATGCAGCGGACCATTCACCGACCACGTTCCAGTGCGCTTCCTTTTTATTTTGCAGACCCAAGCTACAAGCGGTTTGTACGTGCTGGTCAATTGTGTCGTTCAATTGTCCAGCGTCGAAAATCTGGTAGTTATGATGGTCAATGACAACGTTCCAAGCACCCTGATCGGTGGTTAAAAAGTCATTCCAATAGCCGACAGGCTTGAAACCGTCATGGAAAAGAGCCCCCTGAGATGGACCACTGATATTTCTGAGTTCGTAGTAACTGTCCCAGAAATACTGCTTCAATTGTGTCATATTCAAAACTGAAGCAAGAGGCTCATTAACAGCTTCGACTCCGATGACCACATCTGACCAATTGCCACCGCCATAACGACCGATCATTTGGCCTAGCGCGTTAAGAGTTAAATTGACATTGTCGCCCTTTTGCCAGTCATAGTGGTTTGCCAAACCAGAGTTGTCAAACCCGTTTTGCGACCCTGGTGCTCCATGCATATCTACCCAAGCTTTGATGCCATGTTTACGGCACCATCCGAGAACTCTATCGACATAGGGAAGTTGACCTTGGACATAAGGGTCACCTTCCTTGAGAAGGAAAGCCCAGTATCCAATAGGAATACGCACAGTATTCAAGCCGAGATCTTTTATATGTTTGATGTCATCCTCGGTAATCCATGTGTCCCAGTGTTTGTTTAATCTTTTATGAGCCTCCTCTTTGCCCAATTTCTTCGTGTAGTGATACTCATCAATAGGTGGATCATTCCCAAAAGCCTTGAAAAGGGATGGATTCATATATGCCTCGAGTATAAGCCACCCTCCGAGACTAACTCCGCGAATTTTGTCATGTTGATAATCAAACGCCAAACCTCTCTTCTCTAAATCCACAGACAGCTGATCATTAGGTTTGCCAATGGAAGCAGCACTAGCGACGGCAGCCAATGCTGACACCATTGAGACAAGCAATTTAACCATTGTGTATTACTGAATTTGTTGATCCGAAAAACCTACCTCTAACTATGAGTACGAAAATTTGCTGTTTCCGAGTATTCGTCTTTAAAGCCAGACGCGATAGAAGTGTACACTTTCCTTTATGACAGTGCCAAAAAAAGAAAGAGTGTCTCGCGTTTTTTTGATAAGCGTTTACTCGCAACCTCTTTACGATGCTATTCTATCTAGCAGTGTCTGCTTCTAATATCTCAATAAACAATGTATGCAAACAAACGAGTATATCGGGGTTTATTTATAATTTTGGATTTCATCCTTGCGCAATCAAATCACATTGCGTTCTATACGTCTCATATTCTGTAGGCTTCGCGTTAGTCCTCTTTAATGACAGCCCCTGTCAGCTAAACTTCGTAATCTACTTCCTCGCTTACCGAGAAGGAATTTCCTTCCCACTAACTAGGCAATTTCAAAATAAAAGAGGAGGTAATGTTTTCATTCCATATTTTAGCAACGCCCCGCCCATCCAGCCATTCGCTTGTAAAATTCAAATCAATCAGTAAGCTTCGTTTAGTATCTGGCCATCTCGTTGGTTAACCATTGATCTTAACAAGGGTGCCTGCAGAAATGAGGTGATCTGACAATATGCAGGCAATAAGGGATTTCTAAAGACTCTTTCTACCCGGAACTTTGCGGATGATATCAGGAATTACGCGGAGAAACCTATGACTAGACCAAACACACAACTGGCTTAACTAGCTGTTTACTCTAGCACTAGCGCAATATTTATAGGATAAACAATGGCAACACTAAGGGTAGATGCCAGTAGTTGTAAATCTTCTAATCTGGCTCCTGGGAATTCTATAAAATTGAATAGAGTCTAGAGATTATTCTTGAATGTAGAGTGTAGAGAATTCAGGCATAAGACGAACACATACCGTCCCCTATGCATAGAGGAGTAACTACTAGACAGGTAACTACTGCGTCGAAAACACAAACGATAAAATTTGTCTGCAATCCATAATAAATGAAGGCACCTATCAAAAGAGAAAGATGAAATTTGCGAAAAGTTAGAACAGGAATTCCTTGAAAGTCTTTCCAAATTCAGATACGAGACGCTTCCAGAGAATTGATTGGGGAACTCAAAAGAAAAAGCAAAAAAAAAAAAATATATGTATATATATATATATATATATATCGACAATGATAGATATACTCGGTAGTGCACCTACCTAAAAGGTATAAGCGAAGAGAATAGAAGTGTAGAGCGAACACTAATGGCAATAGGAGGCTTATAAAGGAACTTTAGACGTAACAGTAAAAGCGCAATTTTACCATTATCAGCAGAAAAGAGGTTCGTCATTGGCAGCTTATTTGGAAGGAGATCTTTCATTCTTATGCAGTGTTTACTGTCTGATGTACCACCTAATTCAACATCTAGTGTAGTGAGCGGTGCAAACAGTGGAGTCGACAAGGCGAGACTCATGAGTACAACTATAAATTGTATGTAGTACATACATGGGTGTAGGCGAGAGGTTATGTATGTACAGTTTCCAAGAAGGATTTCTAAACAAGAGGGCGCCTGCCCTAATATAAAAAGGGTCACAGAAACATGAGCGTGGGATTACCGATAATCTCATGGGCAAATTTTTCAATTGGTACCGCGAGTACAGTGAAGAGCCTTCTAATTAGATAACTAAGAGTAGTCTGCAAGGAAGCTTAAACTGATTATCTCTAGTTGAAATAAAAATGTCTACAGAGAGTGCATTGTCTTACGCAGCTTTAATTTTGGCTGATTCCGATATTGAAGTCTCCCCTGAGAACTTGCAACAATTGACGAGCAAGGCCAACATCCAATTTGAATCTATTTGGTACGAGGTCTATGCTAAGGCATTGGAAGGAAAGGACTTAAAGAACTTGTTCTTCAACCTTGAATCTTTCGCAGCAGCAGCACCAGCACCAGCAGCAGGTGCACCAGCAGGTGGTGAGCAAGGTGAAGCTAAAGAGGACAAGAAGAAAGAAGAGGAAGAGAAAGAGGAATCCGACGAAGATATGGGAATGGGTTTGTTTGATTAGGTGTATTAGTTTTATTGTATAATAATCTTGAATACATAGAGACATCAGATCCGTTCAAATGGTTAACGTTTTGTAGACTTTAGTTCACGTGGGGGGACTGCACTGATTAGGATGCGTGTAATCGTAATACCTGGGATGATTAGCAGCCGATTCGTACGAGACTATACAGCAAAACAAAATAGTTACAAAATGCTGAACTTAACAAGATATTATATAACCTAAAACGTATTTAAGATATTAAAGGCTTATTTTTTGTTCTTCTCTGCTTCCTTTTCAGCTCTCTCCTTAGAACGCTTCTCTCTAACACCTTGGAGTCTCTTGTCGGATCTTGCGACTCTCAAAGTTCTGAAAGCACTTTGTTCTGGAACCTCAACTGCTCTTGTACCGGTTTCAGGAGCATCTTGAACAACTGGGAATGCCTTGGAAACATCGGCTTGAGAGTATTGAGTAGCTTCATTAGCCTTAGAATTCTTATCGAACACAACCAACTTAGATTTGTATTCTTGCAATCTCTTCACATTAGCTTGGAATCCCTCTTCGCTTCTGTTTTGTCTTCTGTGGTCTACAGCAATACCAACTGTTCTAGCGTACTTAGGAGTGAGTCCAACTTCCTTCAATTCAGCGAAAGTGAAACCTCTTCCTGCTCTAACTTTTCTGTTGTATTTGATAGTAGGACATCTAACCACTGGTCTCAAGGTGTCAAGAGGTCTTGGGGCAACTTGGGCTGCCTTAGCAACTCTTCTTGTTCTTCTAGAAACCTTCTTTCCTGGCTGGTCAAAGTGAGTCTTGACCCTCTTCTGCCAGCTCTTTCTGAAGTGGTTCTTCAAAATGGGTTGGTTGTGATGAACAGCCATTTTCTCTTCTTTGTAAAAGCTACTTCACAAATGCTTAGTACTCAACTGAAAATTTTTATTCACTGATTTTACTACCTCACCGTTCGCTAGTGAAATTGCACAAAACTAACAGCATGTGACCTAGAGCTCGTGATTTGTTTTGTTTTATGAACGACCTTTTTATGATACGTAAGAAATATACCGTACTGGAGGTAACGGTCACAACTTATCGTTAAAGCACGTGCTTTAACCGGTATTACGTAGCATCGTGCGTATGTAACAGTACGCTTCCAATTGGTGGACTTAGCTAGCGTCCGGCGTACATGCTCTAGCGAACAAATGAAGAATTTAGCGAGGCCTTCCTCGCGGCACCAATAGTTCGCGCCCTAGGATTTTCCTTCCAGTGGGATTCTACCGGCAAGACTGCGAAATAAAAATCCCAGAAAATTTCCTTTTTTTTTTTTTTTTTTTTTTTTTCCGAAATCACTTTTGTGTAATTTGTTGAGTCTCTTGTTCAAGACGAAGCTCGACTGAAATTTTTTTTCCCTTACAGACCCAAAAGGTAGATTTTATTGTATTACATAGGCTAAGATGTCTACGCCTTCTGTTCAGGTATGTATAGTGCCAGTCGTCCATCGGAATACAAAGAACAGGCTCGTGCTTTGAAGAAGAAGTGTAGATGAAGAGGGGAAAAAAATTTTTAGAAGTCGGAATTGTGGTGTCAAACGAGTCCTCGTAGTGATCCAAAATCGATGGGGCTTCTAATGGGAGCCAAAAGAACAAGTGTTTGATGCAGACAAAGTTTGATATATTGTTTGAAAGCTGTTCTCTGTAATATTTTGATCGAGGAAATGGTGTACTAACTATGACTAGACATTTGGCAAGAAGAAGACTGCTACTGCAGTTGCTCACGTTAAAGCGGGCAAAGGATTGATAAAAGTTAATGGATCTCCAATCACCGTGGTCGAGCCTGAAATTTTGCGTTTCAAGGTTTACGAGCCATTGACTTTGGTTGGTTTGGACAAGTACCAAAACATTGACATTAGAGTAAGAGTTAGCGGTGGTGGCCACATCTCTCAGATCTATGCTATTAGACAAGCTATTGCTAAAGGTTTGGTTGCTTACCACCAAAAATACGTAGATGAGGCTTCTAAGAATGAATTGAAAAAGGTCTTTGCTTCTTACGACAAGACCTTATTGGTTGCTGACAGCAGAAGAATGGAGCCAAAGAAGTTTGGTGGTCCAGGTGCAAGAGCAAGATACCAAAAGTCCTACCGTTAAGATGCATGCAATGGTTTTTTTATATATACTTCAATGGTATTTTTTAATATCTTGATAGCCCAATTATTGATAAAATGAATAACCTTTGAACGTTTGTTCTTTCTGTAGTATTTTTCTAGTCAGTTTTTGATTCTCTAATTTCTAGATGTGTGTGGCCAAGTTAATCAGCGAATGAAATCCCAATGAAGTTTCTTGCGGAAAATATGATGGTATCATAAAGGTATAATATCAGCTGACATGAGATGCCGCACTTTCCGACAATATAAGTTGCGACAACATAAGAGTAAGTTGCGAGAGACCTAAGTACGAACAACAATGTTATGTCGTTCAAGAGCATTGGCGAGGAAGAAGCTTTCTGTTCTTTCTACTAGAAGCTTTTCCAGTAAACCAACTAGTCTGTCGGTTTATAAGCTTGGTTATTCACTTGGTGGGCTTTTTTTAGGAGGAGCAACTGTATGGGCATATTCGAAATTTTCATCCTCTGAGAGCCCTAAGGTCACTGGTACATCAATCGGGCAAGCAGATGCCTCCACAAGACGGTTAGAGGACGTCGGTCCACCAATGTATGCTAATGATGAAGAATTTCAGAATTGCTTGAAGGAGCTTCGGAATTTTTTATCAGAAGACAAGTTGCTTACTGACAAAGATGATGCCGACACTTATGCCGATTCATCCTTCAATTCCCACCATGCTCCCAAGCCAGATGTGCAGAAACCTTCGGCAGTGGTTTATCCGAGTTCCACCGATGAAGTATCTAAGGTACTCAAGATTCTTCACAAATACAGGGTTCCAATAGTAGCGAGCTCGGGATTTACCTCAGTCGAGGGACATACTTTGCACTTAAGGGGACCTAATAGTGTAGCTTTATCATTTGAGCAAATGGATCAAGTTGTTGCTGTGCATCCAGGAGACTTGGATGCAGTGGTACAAGCTGGAGTAGGCTGGCAAGATTTGGATGAATATCTTTTATCCAATGATGACACCAAACACCTCATGTTTGGTCCAGATCCCGGACCCGGTGCTAGAATTGGTGGTATGGTGGGCACTAGCTGTTCCGGAACCAATGCGTATAAATATGGTACTATGAAGGAGAATGTGATTAACTTAACGGTTGTTCTTGCTGATGGAACTATAATTAAGACAAGACAGAGACCAAGAAAAACGAGCGCTGGGTACGACTTGACAAGACTATTTATTGGTGCAGAAGGCACTTTGGGGGTGGTCACGGAAGTAACTGTAAGGCTTTCTATTCGTCCTATTGAGGAATTCGTATCGATGGCTACATTTGCAACTGTCTATGATGCTTGCTCTGCGGCAGAAGGCCTCATTCAACGAGGAATTGGCCTAAATGCTCTTGAAATGATTGATAGCACTATGGTATCCTTCGTGAACAGGTACGCAGGTTTAAAAGATGCTCAAGGAAATCCAAGAGAATTCATTGAAAAACCAACTTTACTTTTCAAAATTGGTGGTCCAAATCAGGACGCTATTCGGCAACAATTTGGTGCTGTAGAAGAAGTGTGTAACTCTAATAATGTTTTGAAAATCGTGCAATCTAAGGACGAAAATGAGAATGACGTCTTATGGGGAGCTCGGAAAAATGGTCTTCTTTCCACTTTACAGTACGGCTCTGAAGTGTTGCCCGATAAAAATGATGTCCAAGTATGGACTACCGATATAGCCGTCCCTATTTCAGCCCTAGCTACGGTTATCAGTGAGACTGACGAAGACTTGCAGAAGGAGGGACTTGGTGATTTCTACTCTACTATGGGTCATATCGGTGATGGTAATTGTCACTTCATAATACTTTTCAATTCTAAAGACTATAAGAAAATACATGCTGCTGTGGATAGAATGGTTAATCGTGCTCTCAATTATGAAGGAACGTGCACAGGAGAACACGGAGTAGGCATTGGTAAACGTAGATATCTTGTTAAAGAGCTCGGTACTCCTGCTGTTGACTTAATGAGAAACCTCAAATTACTGTTGGACCCAAGAAGGATTTTAAACCCTGATAAAGTGGTTCGTCTTGATCCTTCTGATAATGTTGACGAACTTGTTGATCAAGAGGGATCTCACTAAGACTTACGCTAGGAAATTAGAAAGCAAACTTACATGCTTGATTTCACTTAAGATCACCTATTCTAACAAAATATATACATATATATGTATTTATATCGCGAACTGCGAAATTTAGAGATTTGCTTTTACCAACCAGTAAATTATAAGACCTTTGAGTAGGCACTGTAATGGTGTGGATAGACTCGAGGCCATTTGTGCAAGTGCCTTTGCCTAATGGAAGCTCAATCATAAAAGTACAATATATATATAATACTCCGGTCTTCGCTATTCTTTTAAAAAAATCATTGGTCATATATGAAAGGTATTCCTTGTTGCCAATTGCGGTTCATTCTCGAGATTCGACAAGTTTAGAGAAACACGGATCTAATGAAGATGTCAAATGCATGCAGAAGCTAGTAGACAAGATACCATTGAAGCAAAATTCAGTAACAAATCTTTTTGTGAAGACTAATTCAGACTTTTTGATCATTTATCAATTGCATATAAACTACTCGAGCTCACTGTATGAAGTAAGGATTGAGGGGTCCGAGGACCCTTTACAACAAGGACTTCCTTTTGTAAGCACACAAAAGGCCTCTTTTTTTGATGTACTAAAGAACTCAGCCCTCAGACTCGCCAACGGCATGAGTGAATGCTATGAGATGGAAAATGTCGAACATTGGAGTAATAGAGCGACTGACGATAAGATAGGAAACTACAAGATACCAGGAGCAAAGCTCTTGATTGCTCGAATGCTAAAGGTCACCAATGGTATCTTGAAATACTGGCTTAAAAATAACTCGCATAATTTAATAGTTTTTGGGAAGGTAGATAACAATGATGAATGCTTACAGATAATAAACACCTCTAATTTTAAAAACCAAACAATATTTTTTTCTGACTTAAGCTGGTATCACAATAATTCTAAGATAAATGAAATAGAATTTTGTCAAAGCAGGAATTACTTTATCTTTTCGAATGAAATGAAAGAAATATGGTATATGAGTTTAGAGCAAGGAGAACACGAAGTAATGACCCAAGGATACAAGATTGGTGAGTTAGAATCATGCCCTGGGGGACATAAATTCTACTTCAGTAATATATTTGATTTAGTCTCTATTAGGCTTGAATCTAGGTTCGCAATATATAAAATTGGAAATAATAGTGGTAAATTATCACTCAAAAGTCTCAAAAATTTTCGGAATGAAGCCTCTGGGAGAATGGAGATTACATGGTCCTATTGCGGAAATTTCTTTATTTTACATGATAAAGAAACAGGGTTCTGGTCTATTAACACAAAATTTGGAGATCGCACCTTTGACTCGTTTAAGATGTCGTCCGAGAGGATTTCCCACGATGAAACCGCAGTAGATTTCTTGTGTATTTCAGACTTCATGTTATATCCGAGCTCGAATTTCATTTTACTAATGAATAAAAATAGAGACCAGTTGATGCTTTTAAGTTTGAAACACGTCTGCTTCGGATCGCTGGCTGAATTGAAATCGGATCGTTTATTTTTCTATAATGATGAATACATTAGCCTTATTAACGCAGCAGTGAGAAAGTTTGGCCAGTTTCTGAAGTATCCGGCCCCCCCAAAGTTTAGAAGGATTATGCGAAACTTAGACTATACTTCTGAAGCGGCCAAGTATAATTCTACAAGTATCGGGAACATATGCTTATCGATTAACAAATATTACCAACTTTCGTTTTCGTACGGCAACGACATAGCAATTTCGACACCTTTTTCAGATGGAACCACCGTTCGCCAAATACTATGGTTGAACTTCAACAATCTTTATCTAGAAGACTTTAACTTGGTTGGTCATATGTGGTTTGAAGATTATTTGCTACTCATCAATCGTTACACGCGGGATGACAACATTCCAGCAGATGAATTGATCATACTTGATACCCTGGAAACCAGATTTATATACGGTGGGTGCCAAATTAAGTTTGACAGCGATCTGATTTTATGGAGGTATTCTTTTGAAAGTACTATAGTAACTTACGCCACAAACGACCATAAATATGAGAGTAGCATGGGTGAGTTAACTGCTAAGTGTAATATTTCCTTTTTAACAAATGATGCCAAAATCATCGTGTTTACGTTACAGAAAAATGAAAGTAAAGGGAGCGTGACGCTACCAAAGACAAGTGTGGCTTATCAGAGTGACAATACTGGTAGGTCTCCCGACGACCATATGGTATTTGTCCAATGGAACAGAAGCATTGAGCTAAAAACTATAGCAAGTGAAATAGAGATTTCAAAAGTGTCCCAATTGGCGTTCTTCTCAAACCATTTCCTTTTCCTTTCAAATGATGGAGACATTTTTTTCTTGCAAGACCAATCGGACGATATTGAGCGAAAGCAATCTTCCGATGAAGGTGGCAAGAAAGCGAAGGTATACCGCTTAGTGAAAATCCTGTCTGCAGTTGAACGTTTTCAGCTTTCTAATATGGCACGCGGGGAAGCGGACATGCTTTGTTTAATTTTATACCGAGGAGACAACTTTGACATCATCGACTTAAACGAAATAGTGGAACAAAAAGTATTTTCTGGGCATGACTTTAGTGAATACCATAATGGTAAAGAACTAGACTTCTTTTTGCTTACTGTTAAATTAGACACCAATCCGCTTTGCTTTGTGGCCGACTCACTTCTAGAGAGGTCTGGAACACTCTCGGTGAGGATGTTGACATTAGAAACTACCTATAATTATATCAATCAATGCAGTATCCTAGACTCATTGATTTCTACTCATAATTTGCTACACAATTTCATCGAAACTGAGATATCCCGGTCTACCGATACAAATCTGATTTTTAAGCAATTTTTTGATTTTGAACACTTCCAGTATTGCCTAGAATACATGCTCTCGATTTATCTCGCGGAAAATGCTGAAAGCCTTACTCGTTTGATTGATTTGATACAAAAGATCGAAAGGCCTGAATATATTTACGTGAACTGTCTCAGAAAGTTGGACAGGACTTACTGGTCCCGACTTTTTACACTTTTAAAGAAGTCACCCGAAGGACTTTTACGAGACCTTATGGAGATGGATTATGTTGACTTAAGTTACATTTATCTAATAGTCTATTTAAGCTCGAAAAACCACAATTCTTCTTCAAGTTCTCTCTCATCTACGGACGTCGAGATAATTATAGAAATTGGAAAAAAACTAATCAAGGAAGAAAAATGGGATTCATGTTTCGATTTATGCCGGTTCATCAAAGCACTGCAACCTTCAAACGACCTTCTAATGAAAATAAGGTCTCTCTGTGAGTGAAGTCTGCATCTAAGTATGAGTAAATTCCTGTATATAAGTATATGACCAACCAAATTTTAGGAGATTCAAGCGATATAATCAATTAAGATTTGTTCAGTGTTTAGAAGATGACATTGGCAGCAGCATTTGCAGAGCCAACTCGTCGTTCTGCAACTCATCCTGAGTTGAAGAAAAGGGTTCTACACTTGTATCGAAAGTATATGAGATATTCTAAAGAGTTCTGCGATATTTATGAGTTAGATATGCCAGTTTCCAATGTCAAGACCAAGATTAGACAAGAATTCGAAAGATACAGATATGTCAACAACTTGGACGTTGAAAATGTATTGCTTATGAAGGGTCAAATGGAGTTCCAAGAATTGGTCAACTTTTGGAAACAACAATGTCATGTTATGACATATTTTGAAGACCAATCAAACTATAGTGTTTTGGAGAACAACAGCTTTGTTGACAACTTCTTAAGAGGCGCTTAAGAGTAAGCCTACGAATTGCATCACACAATTATTGTACAAAAAAAAAAAAAAAGAAAACGTTTGACCCTTTACTTAGGAATATTTACTTAGGATAGGTATTATGTAGTAACTTTCACTAAGATAAACTCACAATAAAATTAGCTACTATATAAAACCTATAACCAAAACATTATTCGATATATAACCACACGCTGCTAAGAGAAAGAAGGGTAGTACAAAAGATTTTTTTTTTTTAAAAAAAAAATTATGCTACACCAACCAATTCAAAGGACACAAGCACAAAAAACAACTGAAATGAAAGAAGGGGTATTAAAACAGCTACTCTGCACCTTCCTCGATTGGGACTTCATCAACATATTCTAATTCCTCTTCCTCATCAATAGCTGCGTCTTGGTATTGTTGATATTCACTGACCAAATCATTCATATTGGACTCGGCCTCAGTAAACTCCATCTCATCCATACCTTCAGAAGTGTACCAGTGCAAGAAAGCTTTCCTTCTAAACATAGCACTAAATTGATCACCAACGCGCTTGAAAAGCTCTTGAATAGAAGTCGAATTCCCGATGAAAGTACCGGACATATCGAGGTCAGTTGGAGCTACCGAGCACACAGCGGTTTGCACGTTGTTAGGAATCCATTCCACAAAATACGAAGAATTTCTTGTTTGAACTTTATGCATCTCGTCATCCACTTCCTTGACAGAAACCTTTCCTCTAAAGAAAGCAGCCACTGTAAGATAGCGACCGTTTCTAGGATCAGACGCCGCCATCATATTCTTTGAATCGAACATCTGTTGAGTTAATTCAGGAACCGTCAAGGATCTGAAGGATCTAGCACCAATAGAGGTCAAGGGGGAGTATCCAACCATAAAGAAGTGTAATCTAGGGAAAGGAACCAAGTTAACGGCGAGTTTCCTCAAATCCGAGTTCAACTGGCCAGGATAACGTAAAGATGTAGTCACTCCAGACATCACAGAGGAAACCAAATTATTCAATTCAGAATATGATGGTTGAGGTAATTTTAATGTTTTCTGACAAATATTGTATAAAGCTTCGTTATCAATACAGAAAGTTTCGTCCGAATTTTCAACCAACTGGTGAATAGATAAGGTTGCATTGTAGGGTTCAATCACAGTATCCGAAAGCTTTGGTGAAGGTACTACAGAAAAAGTTGCCATCATTCTGTCGGGAAATTCTTCTCTGATTTTCGAAATAAGCAAGGTCCCCATTCCGGACCCAGTACCACCTCCTAAGGAATGGGATATTTGAAATCCCTGTATCGAATCACAACCCTCGGCCTCTCTTCTAACCACATCTAATACTGAGTCAACCAACTCTGCGCCCTCAGTGTAATGTCCCTTAGCCCACACATTTCCGGCACTACTCTGTCCAAATATATAGTTATCGGGGCGAAAAAGGTCTCCAATCTGGGACAGCTTCACTCCGTCTATAGTGCCTGGCTCAAGGTCAACCAAAACCGCTCTTGGAACGTATTTTCCTGAGCTTGCTTCATTGAAATAAACATCTAGCTTCGACTTTTGAATATCATTCCCCGAAAATTTTCCATTGTTATCGAGACCGTGTTCTTTACAGATCGTTTCCCAGAATGCTGCTCCCTGTTTTTGTTAGTATACATAAACTGTTTATCTTTTTTTTTTTTTTTGCTTAGACTTCTCGTCTTTCTGTCCCTTGTAATTATGGACAAATACTTTTCAAAATTGTCTACTTACAATCTGGTTACCACATTGACCCGTTGATAAATGAATCTAAATTATGTTAGTAACTTATTTCTCGGTGCAATACCGCGTCTGGCTTTTGGTTCTACATCTCAACCATAGCTCTTTTTTTTTTTTCTTTATTCAATTGCAAGAAAATACTTACAATCTCTCTCATAGTATATCTTCAACTATATCTCTATTATTTGACAGCAAGGCTATGTCTTTTTTTCACTTTACTTGCCAAAATTATACGTCGTTGATCTATTATTCGACAGATGTTTGACTGTTGATGCTTATTTGTTTGTTTTGATCAGCACACTACCCAGAAAATGTGTTTTGTAATAAACCCGTTTTGGTAGTTTAAAAAAAAAAAAAAAAAAAAAGAAGACGTGGCCCGAGATATAAAGGAAACTCTGGTGAAAAAGAGAGAAAAAGATAGAGAGAAAGAGATAGAGAAAAGGGAACAGAAAGAGAGTCAGAGAGAAAAATGAGATAGCTGGTGCCCCTTATGCCGTAGATTGTTATTATTCTTGTTCTGTACTTGATGACGACGTAGAATTAATTAACTAATTCACACCACATCGCAATCAATAAGTAGTATCGCACTTATTTTGTGAACTTTTTGAGCTTGTGTAGAGAGCCTTCGACCACGTAAAGAAGCGAGGAACGACACACACACACAAAAAAAAATAAGTAAATAAAAATAAATAGAAAGACACAGTACACCCAGGTGAAAATCACCAGACAGAATTTTACAACGGCTTCGCAGGTTTAGAACGATCTGATACAGTATAGACGCAAGTGGACAGTTTCATACAGTTCTTCAAATGTAGTAAACCTATGGAGATAGTTCCATGTAACCTTGGGTTAAAAAGTAGAGTGTCAAACGGTTCGACGGGCCCTCCACAAGAAAGACGAAATTTGTAAGCGCGTAGATATATGTTAGAGCCAAAACAAAGGGATGGATTATTATTATAGGGCAAGAAATTATAACTGTAAAGCTTACGATGACTAGATAATATGAAGTATTTCGCGAGCACCTTGATGTCACAACTAGCTCGCCCAGAAAAGGATTTGCAAGTCGAGTGATCCTAGACAGCAAGAATAGCGCGACGTTGCACGTGCACACAAGATAAAGCCCCTACGAACACGACATTGCACCTAAAGGAACTTGCACCCAAAAGCAAAGAATCATACAATAACATCCCTTTGGTTAATTAAATTATGCATTTTCTAATTTTATAACTTTATAAAAGTAGGTCTAGATTACTTGACTATCTGGCGCTCGAGAATTGAGTTGCTCTATAGCTTTGCAAAAGTAAATATCCGAAGGGCATTTGCAAGATTTTTTCGTTTTGTAAATGCCTTGAGTGCTTGTTACTTTAGCAAATCATACAGGATGAAGATGGGAAAACAGAACAGCCTACCGGTTATCTCAAGTAAGCAAAAGTCACTACGAATTACTAGTGGAACGAACAAGTGTCAGTTTCTCTTTCCTCACTCTCAAGCGTAGCTTTTTTTCAAGAAAAAAAAATACTAAGTTCATTGGAAATACGCATTTAGCCCATTCCATAAAGCCGTACGGGGTTTGCTCTTCCTTTCTACATTCGATGAGTCCCTTTAAAACGTTTTGAGAGACTCAGCCCTTTGTACCTTAAGAAACGATATCAGATAGCGAAAAAAAAAAGACTATATACAGGATCACAATCGTAATTGTCCTCAACAACCTTAGTACCAAAATAGAGAAAGAGCAAAGCGGATTAGGATATTCCAGTCACAGAGCACTATTGACAGGTATGTCACTAAGTATACATGACAGGACGTACGAGTTCCAGCAATGTATTTCTTCGTTTGACAAATTAAACAGGAAGCAAGGTGGGATACAGCAGTACCACGGCGTGGACAAAGCCACTAAGAGGTCCCAATTTAGCCATCAAGCCAGTATCATCGCGAAAGACATAGCCCATGTGACAGAAATGTTGGGGAAACTAGCGCTGTTGACGAAAAGGAAACCGATGTTCGACGACAGACCGGTAGAAATTGGGCAGTTGACCTATATGATAAAGCAAGATATTTTTAAAGTGGAAGAAAACATTAAAAGACTACAAGCATTCACTAAAGGAGACAGCAGTATGCAAGTGGATAACCAGATAAGTCTATATTCTAAGAATGTGCTAAATTTGCTTAACTCGAAAATGAAAAACGTAAGCGGGGAGTTCAAAAACGTGCTCGAAGTGAGACAGAAAAACGAACTCCTGAACAAAAGCAGAGTGGAGCAGTTTCTTTCCGCTTCTGCGAGCCATAGAGCAAGTAATAGTCCTAGTCCATTTAATCAGCAATCCAACTCTTCTTCGGGCAATTTGTCAAATTTAGGAGAAAACCCTTACTTAAGTCAAACTCAAGAAAAGGGCTCGTTTCTGCAGAGAAACCCTGACGACGATCCAGACGTTTCTTCCCCTTATTCAAATTCCAATAATGGCGGCGAATTTCTCTCTATTCCTGATCAGTCCCAGCAAATGCTATTAATGGAAGAACAGAGTGATCAATATTTGCAGCAAAGACGGTCAGCAGTAGAAGCAATAGAGTCTACAATAAATGAAGTTGGTAATTTGTTTCAGCAGCTAGCATCGATGGTCAGCGAACAGGGTGAGGTAATACAAAGAATAGACATGAATGTAGAGGACATTGACATGAACATATCTGGTGCCCAAAGAGAGCTACTAAAGTACTATGCACATATCCTGAATAACAGGTGGCTTTTCCTAAAGATATTTGGTGTTCTTATGATATTTTTCTTGATATGGGTGCTAGTTAAGTAGATTGTAGTATTAGTTATTAGATAAGTCGTGTACGATACAAATCCAAATAATGAGCATACCCATGTAAGTAGGTAACGAGACTCCTGGTTTAACTTCAATAGAAAGGGCCTTGGTTTGTGCATATTAAGAATTAGATTATCTAAATATTAGTTGCTGGTAAACCAATTTTGTGCGCTTCGGCCTATAATCTTTCTTTTGGAAATTCGTTAGTCTACAAGTCAACAGCTATTGATTGCGATAGTTAACACTGTTAATCAAGGATCAGACAGTGATAAAGAAAAAAGACCAAACGCGGCCGTCTGCATCCATTTTTCTTGTTTGTTATCTTTTATAGTCGATTTCAATAAGGCCACTGTCTCGCTTTATCAGCAGGCAATCATTTATTTCCCATCAGATTGGATATACAGTTAAAGATGTGGGCTTATATTTTTGGAGGCAATAAGCAGAGGAAAAAGGAATTGCCTAAAAAGGCGATTGTAGAGTTACGGGAGCATGTGCAGATGCTTAACAAGAAACGCTCCCACCTAGAGCAGCAAATAGCGGATCAAGATGCTTTGGCTCGCAAGTATATAACCACTAATAAGCTGTTGGCAAAGAATGCATTAAAAAGAAAGAAGGGATACGAGAGCAATTTGATGAAGATAGAGGGTCAGATAGATTCTCTTGAAACTCAGTTAACCGCCATTGAGGGTGCTAACTTGAACTTGGAGACCATGAGAGCCATGGAACAAGGCGCACAAGCGATGAAGCATATTCACGGCGAGTACGATGTCGATAAAGTAGAAAATACCATGGATAATATTAGAGAGCAAGTAGACTTAGCGGGTGAAATATCAGAGGCCATATCGAGACCTGTGGGTAATGAATACGTTGATGAAGATGAGTTGGATGAAGAATTGGAGTTGATGCAAAAAGAAGAAAAGGCTCAGAAGGCACCCGCTAAGAAGGCTGAAGAAGAAACTCCTACAAAGACTCCTCTTCCTGAATTCCCTCAAGTCAATGAAAAGAAGCCACAGGAGAACGCTGAGGATGACGAGGATGAAGAAGCTTTGAAAGCTCTCCAAGCTGAAATGGGTTTGTGAAGTCTCAAATTATAAGGAAGCTTTTTTTTTTTTTTGCTTTAATCCTTTTTTCTTGCTGGTTATTTTATTTCTTAAGGTCTCGGTAAATAATTATGGCATTCCACATCTATTAGTTCGTTGATGGCATACATAAATAGTATCATTTTCTCTCACGTTTAACTTTCCGAGTTCTATTTTTACTCTTACACCATAATAATGCACGCTATTTATCATGACTGCTATTCATATTTTCTTATGAGGTTCAACTATACTAATATTGAGCCTTTTATTTAGTGGTTCGCACGGTAAAATCGATGAGAAGGCTGTCCATCTTTTAAGTTGATGCCGACCTGCATATATCGAAAAAAAAATTGTTACTGAAAAAAAGGTTGCACTACATTAAGCCTGTTGTAGAGCCGAGGCAAAAGGAGCTCTTGTACTTGTTTAAGTGTTTCAGATGTGGTCCAAAGTTTTCAAGGCGAGTACGAGAAGTATTTCGCAACTGAAGCAAACGCAAAGAGTCACTTTACAATTTGCCAGGGACAGCACAACACTCACGAACACACCGAGGCCGAATGAGAACTACACACCGTATAGAGCTTTTCTTGAGGACCTAAGGAGCGGAAAGGGGTTTCCCTCAAGAAATAGAGCCTTTGATAAGCCATTTAATATGATAAGAGGAGAAGAACAGGAAGGTATGTCAGAGGAAGAAAAAAGAAACGCAAGTTGGTCCACCCAGTATGATCCAGCCACGAGATCGCCTTTTGCAAAAGACGCAGTACATCTTCAATCGTTGCTTGATGCATTATTGTTTAGCAAGAACTTTGAAAGAGCGGATAAGATTTTGAAAGCGATTTATCCACTCTTGTCATCCCCAGAAAGCTTTATTTTCTCGCTCAACAAATATTTGGAAGCTTGGTCATTAGCAGAATCTACTACTATCACGGATTTAGAGTCATATCTAAATGATATACAGAAAAAGTTTCCTGATGTTATCCCCAATGATAGAACTTACGCTATTTTGGTAGCGAAAACTATTGACAATGAAGATTTATGCATGGCATATATTTCTAGAATAAGGGCAAACCAGTTACTTATTAAAAGACTTTTTACTCACATAGACGTCATTGGTATTGATGGTTTGTTAAAAATCTTTAGAAGTCCCCTAATAAGCGAAAGCTGCGTGCCGGAGGACCTCATACCCTTATTTCAACAAGTTAAAGAGGGTACTTGTGACGATAAAAGTACTTCGAAAGAAGCCGTTAATTTTGACGACGTTCCTCAATATTTTAAGGATTCGAGCTCCCATGTACCTATAGTTGAAAAAGACGCCGAAGCTTTGAGAGCAGTGGACTCATTTGGTTTAAAGGTGATCAGACACACACTTTTGGGTCTAAAATCGGAAAGGTCGCCTGACTTAGAAAACTTTATGCATAAAATTGAAAATGAAATGACAACACATGTCTTGCATAATTTCAATGATGATAAAAAAGACTACTATTCATTTTATAAATCTTTAGAAACAGAGGAGCAGAAAGCAAAATTTAACGAGGCTTTAGATACTTTTAATGAAGGTCGACAAAGACAGCTTGAATTGCGTGGAGTGGATGCCGCAAAAGAAAAATGGAAACATGAATTCGAGGAAATGCAAAAGCGTGGTGGTCTTAACGTGCACAAAAGCCTAAATGTTCAATTATTCAAATGGTATTCTGATATGCTACCCTACGTAGAAGAGGAGGTTAGGCAATGTAAAGCCATAGTAGATGGCGAGCCTATGGTGCAAAAAAGCAGACGCGAGGAGAAGGCCCAAATGAAAGACAGAACTTTTTATGCACCTTATTTGACGTTGGTGCCACCAAAGAAAATGTGTGTCATCACAATATTAGAACTTTTAAAATTGAATTCCACCGGTGGCATTGTAGATGGCATGAGAACTGCTCGAGCAGTTATTTCTGTTGGAAAGGCTCTTGAGTTGGAGTATAAATCTCAAAATTTGATGCAAGCCGAAGGAAGAAGTCTATCACGTAAATTGAAGACTACGAATCAATGGAAAAAACTTTTGCGGAATAGGAAGGATTATAGCAGGCAGGATCCTATTGCTAACAATGAATGGGATTATCCCGTATATGCCAAGGTTGGGTCGGTCTTGACTTCACTATTAATACATGTCGCTAAAGTTCCAGTTAAAGGTACTGATCCAACTACTGGTCATGTGGTAAAGGGTACTCAACCGGCTTTTCATCATACATACCAATACCTTCAAGGTCAACGTTTAGGTGTGTTGAAGGTGCATAAATCTTTAATAAAGCAATTGGCTGGGAACTCTCTTGCAAATGCTGTGCAGCCTCAATTATTACCAATGCTTGTGCCGCCACGTCCTTGGACTAGCCATAATGACGGTGGTTACTTGTTCTCCCAGAACAATTTAGTTCGGATTAAAGATTCTGCTGAAACGACTGCGTATCTTAAAGCCGCATCAGATATGAATAATTTACAAGGAGTTTATGATGGTTTAAATGTGCTTGGTAATACTGCATGGACGGTGAATAGAAGCGTCTTTGAGGTTGTTACGAAATTTTGGAACACTGGAGAGCAATTTCTAGATATTCCTCCTATTGTGAATGATCCTGTTTTACCGCAACCTCTACCTTTGAATGCTGAACCTTTAGAAAAAGCCGAGTATCAAAGAAAAATAAGAAAGATTATGAATGATGCTGCTTCCGCGAGATCTCAAAGATGTGACACTAACTATAAATTGGAAATTGCTAGAGGTTTCTTAGGAGAGAAGTTGTACTTTCCTCACAACGTTGACTTCCGAGGAAGAGCATACCCGTTATCTGCACACTTCAATCATTTAGGAAATGATATGACTAGATCTTTATTTTTGTTTTGGGAAGGCAAAGAAGTAGGTGAAGAGGGTCTTAGATGGTTGAAAATTCATTTGGCGAATGTGTACGGTCTTGATAAGGCACCTTTAGGTGAGCGTGAGCAATTTGTGAACGACAATCTCGAAAATATATTCAAATCAGCGAGGGAGCCCTTGCGTGGAGACAGCTGGTGGATGAGAGGTGATAAACCTTGGCAAGTCCTCAGTGTCTGTTTTGAGTTGGAAGAAGCCTATAGGTTAGAAGATCCCACAAAATATTTTTCCCATATTCCAGTTCATCAAGATGGAACCTGTAATGGTCTACAACATTATGCAGCGCTAGGTGGTGATTTGGAGGGTGCTAAACAAGTTAATTTGATACCTGCAGAACGTCCGCAGGACGTGTACAAATTCGTTGCCAGTTTGGTTCAGAAACGTATTGATGCAGAAGCGGAAGCAGGCAATCATTACGCCCAATTCTTACAAGATAAGATCACGCGTAAGGTTGTTAAGCAAACCGTAATGACGAATGTTTATGGTGTGACATTTGTGGGAGCAGTCGCTCAAATTTTAAAGCAGATTGATCACTACTTTGTTGGGGAGGATTCTAGCAAAGCTGATGAATACTCTAGATATTTAACTTCGCATGTTTTTGCATCGATTAGGGAACTTTTTGCGGGCGCTCATTTGATTCAAGACTGGCTTGGAGAGTCAGCTAGAAGAATAAGCAAATCGCTTCGTATTGATTACGATGAAAAAAGTGCCAAAAATGCCAACAAACCTAGTCATTTATCGTCCGTTATCTGGACCACCCCGTTGGGTTTACCATGCGTACAGCCATACAGGGTCACTAAGAAGCAAATTATTTCGACAAATCTTCAAGATATAGTGATCTCTGATCCTTTTGGTGCTAGTCAGGTGGACTCCAGAAAGCAGCAAGCAGCTTTTCCACCTAACTACGTACACTCTTTGGATGCAACTCACATGTTGATGACGGCTAAAGTGTGTGGAGATTCCGGAATAACTTTTGCATCGGTTCATGATTCCTACTGGACACACGCTAAAGATGTTAGTCTAATGAACCGTCACATAAGAGAACAGTTTGTCAAGCTTCATGAGGATAATCTAATAGTTAAGCTTTACCAAGAGTTTGAAAAAAGATATAAGGGTTTTCTTCAGGTAGTGACCATTTCAGGCGAGGAAGAAGTCGCTGAAAAAATCAAAAATGTAAGGCGCAGAGTAGTAAAAGATTTGGGACGAGCATTAACAGTTGCCGATGAGATGTATCTCGAAAAGAAAAGACAACAACTCTTGGAATCAAAGGATCCAAGGAAAGTACAATTAGGAAAAGAGATGGAGACTACCGTCAGTGTGACAGAAGGAGTAGACATGAATAAACTTGCTGTTAGCGGATCTGCCAGGAAAGCGATGCAAGTTCTAGCACCGCTTAAATTTCCAGAAATCCCTCCTAGGGGTGAGCTTGATGTTGGAGTAATTAAAGACTCTTCATATTTCTTCTCATGAAAATAGCTTATGACGATCCTATTACTCTCATTTTCTTATGTCCATTACTTAAACCTTTTAACGCTGTATATAGTCAAGAGTATTCACTATTTACTAGTTCGACTTTTTCGTTTTCATATTATTTTCCCTTGCAGTTCAAAATATTCTATCAAAGGTAGAAGCGATTCCATCTCACTTCGTCTTAAGAGACTAAATTCTTTCATGAAGCTAACAAAGTGACAAAATAAGGAATTAAAGTGCGCCTCAAGGGACAAATGCAATATGTTTTCAAATTGATTGTGATAAAGAAAGGCAAAGACCCTGAACAACTGTCTCGAAATATTCTTGCAGTCTTTCATAAATGTGGGGAGGAAGGCACCTCCGCTTTTAGTAGGGAACACCGATTGGTCATTTATTTTGCTTGATATCCAAGAGAAGACAAAATCAATGTACTGCTGGGCAGGAAGATTGACCGCTTCTCCACTCGCATTCATCCACATATAGTTTATGTTGGGTCCGGCGTTCATAGTGGGGAACGCTTCCGGCGTAATATACTCCACAAACGCTCCATAGAACAGATTTAAGTTATGAAACATCTCAAAAATATTCAAAGCTATCCATTCACCTGGATCAACGTATTTAGGTAATTGTACTATAGTTCTGAATGACCCCTTCACAAGAGCAGTCTTTACAAATGGTTCGCGCATAAAAAGAGGCAATCGATCTGGATAATTAGCTGGACTCTGTGACGGGCGCGCTTGCGTCCACTGTTGCTGTTTTATAGGCTGTTGTGGTTTTGCTACGCTGTTTTTACCCGAACGTGTTGGCGAGTGACTCACAAACTGCCTTTGATTATTCGCTCGATTTTGACGCGTAGGCGATACTCTCGATGCATTCCCTCTCCTTTGTGGTGATGTTGATCGATTGACCGAAAAAGACTTTGGAGATGTGCCCTCTAAATCCTTTTTATTCTTCTTACCTCTTCCCAAGCCTCTAATAGTGTTGAGGAAAGACATCCTTTATCTTGTTTATTTTTTTTTTTTCTTTCTTTCTTTCGTTCTAATGAGGCTCCCCTATCTCCTCTACTCACCAATGTGTTTTAAACAAAAGACTTCAAAGGTAATAAATAAAATATGAAGTGTTTCTAAAGCGTCTGATATATAGTAAAACAAACCTACAAAATGATCCGGTATATATAAGTTCGTTATTGATTCGTGTTCGCTTTTTAACGAAAAAAAAAAAAAAAAAGTCGTGCGATAATCGATTAATGAACCTGTAGCTCTCCAGACTTTTAGATAAGCCATTATGAAAGGGGCGAAGAAGGACTGAAAATACAAATGAACATACTCTTCTAGAGGAGGGAGCCTAGACGCTGACCAACTTTAACTTTTTCACCAGCTTCTATATTGAACCTAAAATTCTCGGGAGCTTCAAACACCAAAACTACTGTGCTTCCAAGTTTAAAACCACCCATTTCTTGACCTTTATTCAAGGGCACACCAGCCAAAAGTTTACTAGCTTTCCAATAGGTTGCTTCATATATAGTGTTTTTTCTAAGTCTTCTGCGTCTAGAATTTTCAGAAACGGATGTAGAAGACGAAGAAATTGAATTAGCATCAGAAGATTTCTTTGTGGACGATTCCGAGGTTGAATCCTTGGAATCAGAATCCAAGGATCGCCTCGAGGGTACGTCATCCTCATAAGCGATATTAGTTTTCAAGTCTTTGTCGAAGTTAACCACTATACTTCCTACATTGGTTGCACCGACGGGAGTCATTGAGAAAAAACCGTATTTCCAGTACCCCAACAAAGCAACTCTTTCGTTCAAAACAAACAAGCCTTCCAAAGTTCGCTGAAAGAAAGGAGAAACCGAAAAGAGTTCGCCTACGAAATGGCGTCGTAAATTTGTGACCCAATTGGCAGGAGAATGGAAGCGGTGGTAGTCACCAGGAGCTAAATAAATAACCGAGAAAAATAAGAGTTTATCGCGGCTGGCATTCGCATAATCTGAAGGAGTCCTTGCTAGTTCACTTGCAACGGAAATTTCCTTATTTACCGAGGCTTTGGATCCTTTGGCTGTTCCGTCACCTTTATCTTTATAAGTGAACTCTCTTTCATGGAAAGTTCTGTCGTTTTCTCCTCCGATTAAGTCGTCTACAGAGTAGCTAATGCCATTTATTCTGGCAAACTCTTGGTGACGTTCTAGCACTGTTTCCTCGTCTAAACTCTTGTCAAAATCGACATGATAGCTGGGAGCAGCAAGATTCCTCGTCTTGAAGCCCAACAAGGAGTCAATGGAATATGTCATCCCTTTAACTTGCTCAATCTCACCATCCTCAATTATACCACATTTAAGAATTTTACCGTCTGCTGGAGAAACTAAATCAGCGTCGGCTATAGGACGAACACCTGGTTTTAACCTTCTGTAAAAAAATTCAGATAAATTGCGGTACCTCGTAAGATCTGATTCCTCTATCTCATCTAGATTTACTCCAAAAACAGAGGAGTAAAACTTGTAAGACGGAACCCGAAGCCAAACCGGTAGATTAATCGAATTGAAGACACCCCACATACGGGAAATAGCTTTCAAAGGCAACACCGAATACGCGTACAAATGCCAAGATTGCGGTTTAGTCTGTGTTTCCTCATATTCTTCCTCGTCAAATTCGTCATCATCATATTTTCTGTCGTAAATTACTTTGCCCATTAGGCTCGCTAAAATGATTGTCAATGAAGTTAATGTCCACCATGCTATAAATTCTCGGCGTTGTCTCCGTCGAGTTCTTGCTTCCGAAGAAAAAAACCTGCTATGAAGTTTCTTGGTTTTGTTTCGAATACCTTGGTTAGCAGCCGACAACAGTCGTTTCGACATCTGAATGCCTGGTAGTCTTAACTCCCTACGTGTTCTCAGATACCTACTGCCTGCTCTGGTCGAAAAGTACAAGACATTACGCCTAGTTCTTGGAAATGGCGGAAGTCGATAATAAAGTCGCCGAAGACGGGATTCTTTTTGTGCCTGGCTTTTATCTCTGCTGCCAAAGCTTCGTTCTGCTACTAAAGCTGCTCGCGATAAAGGGTGAGCTATACTCATACTTTGTGGTCCGTAAACAGCATTCGGTGTTCTTGAAATCCTAGATCTTAGTGATAGCATTGTCATAGAGTCTGTATGTTGTCTACCCTCAAAGTATCTCCATTCACCAACTCATTCCTTTAGTTTATAGTGTAGTACAATTGTAATATAAGTTACGGTAGTGTGCAAGTACAAAAGTTTTCTATATATTCAAGAGGTCGAAAGCTTCCAAAGATTTTGCTTGAGTTTCTCGATGAAAGGCAAAGTAATAAAATGCAATTGGTGGTCAGCATGATTATCAGCAAATGCAAATAATAATTTTAAATTCCATAATTGTTCCACTGTACGTGGTTTTTTGGCTAACAACTCTAGCTCGATCTTTGTGTCAATGATATTAAATATCGAGAGAGCGGAGTTGTTATCGAAATTCGATAGCTCTATAGAGTTCTCACTGTACTCGTGTAGTAGAATCTTCTTTTCTAGGTCTGAAACGTTTTCCATAAATTGGAAATTTAACAAAGAAGCTATGTCGGAGTCAACACTAACCTCACCATTTTCGATTTGAAAATCTTTGTTTTTATGCTTAAGCATCGAGCCGATGGAAGAATTAAGGATCAGATACTTGTGCTTTTTGTAGACATAAATGGTAAGAGATTTCTTAAAAATTTCCAAGTATTCAGAATTCATGGTAAAGTCAATTTGAACATTGAAATGGTCTGACGAATAGGTAGCAATCATTGCAACATCTCTGAGTTTTGGCAAAAGATACGGAGATAATGTCTCAATAACCTTGCCATTTTTCAAGGTTATGGCTATAGGGATCTTACAAGGCTTGTGGGTACAGACGTCTCTCACTACTAAACATCGAGGTTCCACCGATAAGGCCCAAAAGTGGCGCAAGGTTTGCAAATACATTTCTGCTTCCGTGTTTTTTGTAGGATAAACAGGAATCAAAGCGGTGACCAAACAGGCAGTTGCAAAATTAGATTCACTGAAGGCGTATTGGCCACCTCCTAAAAACAAAAATCCTAAAGCAGTGCTTATGGCCAGGTAGCTACCGTAGCCAATTTCAGGGGTCGTTCGACCGAATAGAACCCGAAGTCTTCTAAATATTTCCAAATCACCACTTCCTGTCATTATTACTGTTAGTCCTAGAGCAATTATGTTTTGAATATTGATAGCACACTTAAAGGCCATTTCCTGATCGAAGTTACTATTTGATGGAGGCGATAAACTCATCAACATATCCAAGTAATGAAGGAGGGTATCACGAGCAGTTGCATCATGTGTAGAAGCGTATCTTATGGCAATCGATAAGCAACACCCACCTAGCGCACTTAGATAAGTTATCTGGTCACTGTTATAATCTTCGATTGCCATGTCCCCATATTTTTCAAATAAAGACGCAGGAATTTCTTTCTCAACCCATTGAATTGTGTTTTTTACATTATCCCACATAACCAAGTTCTTTGCCAACAATCTGAGCAATACTAGGTCCGGTCGGATATAATCAAGCAATTGCTCGGTATCCGGAACGCAAAGTTTATTTGCCACAGCGACATTATTACTTTTCATGTAGATGAACGCCAAAGCGAGGATTGCTCCAGCGCTTGACTTGTCGAGTTCCTCTTCCGAATGGAAGTCTTTCATTGAAACAGCAAGTATAATTAGTCTATCAACGACATGAGTATCATTCAAGCCTCGTAAATCATCTCCCTTTCCGAGATTGACGTATCCCAATGCTATACCTGAAACTAACCTGTATGTTTCGTGGATTTGTTCTGTATCATTTTGGGATACAGAAGCAGTAATTTGTGATAAGAGAACTTCGCTCATTCTTCTATGCTGAGTTTCAAGATAGAGTAGACCAATACCTAACACTCCCGCCGTTTGCACTATCACTGGAACATTCAAATCATTGGCACCTTGTGGCAATAATGCAACTGCATGAACAGACAAGACCTTAGTAAGTTTAGTATCCATTGAACCCCTTACACTCGCTGCCATTCCTATTAGTAAACCAACACTGGTGAGGGGATGTTTAGGACCTAAATAATTATATATGTGCCACTCTTCTAATTTCTTCAAATGTCCATTCAACCCAAGTCCTAATAAAAACCCTGCGTGTTGTGCATTAAGTTCCGGTGGCTTGTTAAATATGATCCAGCTTCCTGAAATTCCCTTAGACTCTTTGCTTATACTCAATCCCGAGGAAACTCCGTTATGAAAATAACCCCACTCTAGTACTTCATCATTGATGCTTCCATTTGATAAGATTATATTAGTCATAGTAGGTGCTATTAGAGTATTAAAGTTAAACTTTGGGATCGGGAATTTTTCTGTCAACAAAGGCATTCGGCCATCGTAAAAAAGAGCTGTTCTCCCTAATGGTAATGATAATGTCCTATGGGCAATAATAGCTGCTAATTCACGTTGCAAAACAAATAAATCATATTCGTTTGTCGTTTCTTCGCACACCATGGTAGCCTGTTGCGTTTTTGTTTGATGTAATAAACTAGTTATCTCAAAATACCTTCGATCATAGTCAAAAATAAGCTTCGTAATATTAATTCTATCAGCCTCTGATTGACCATCCCAAGCAACAACATTTTCACTTTTTTCCAACAAATTCGACAAAATAAAACTAATGTCTTTCGTCGGACCATGCGATATTTGTGTATAAGGAGCAAAGGAGGCAGTGGGAGCATTAGGGTCCAAGGATAAGCTCAAGTCCTTGCGTCCAACCAAATCCAATGTATCACTACTCCATTCGAATTCGGGATCTTCTTGACATATCTGAATTGCTTCTTTTAGTGGAATTGCAATCCCTACAGGGAAAGTATTTAACTCGTTTAACGAAATCCCGTAATCATTCATCATATTAATTGCATTCCTTGGTTGATACTTAGGAGATGCAAGCATCTTGAAAAAGTTAATAGAAAAAAAGGTACGTGGAGTCACTAGTTGATCGACCGCTTCGGTCTCCTCCACTATCTGAGATAGAGTCACATATGGTATGTCATTCTCTTTAAGAACGTTGTACAACGATGCTAACAAATTTGGGGGTGTATCAATAATGCTAACAGAAAATAACTTCACTGAATGCTCAATTAACCTCAGGTCAATCATGTAGTATTTAAACCAAGAATCTGGCCAACCTATCCAAAAAGTCAATTGAGCTAGCAATAGCCCAATTTTATTCACGTAATTTTGATTCAAAATGTTAAGCTTATATTCCTCCCGTATTAAATGCAAGGAAATCACAATGAAGGGTACTAAATCCAATAACGAATACTGAAGCTTCATATGTTTCCACAATAACCTTGCCTTGGGCAAAAGTTTAGTTACAAGATTAATATCTTCAGTCTCGGCTATGCTTTCGAAAGGATAAATGATACTTAACAATGTGACAACAAAGGCGTTCCAGTCATCATGCTCGTCGTCCAACAGCAAAGCAGTGCACCAAATCATCCATATTGATTCTTGTATTTTGGACCCCGAAAGAAACTTGAGGCAGTGAAGGCATTTAGCAGTCATTTCGTCACTTGGATCTAACAATAGTTTATGCATATGTATATCACCGGATTCCAATCTTAATGCAACATCGTCAGCAAATGAACATTCAATTGCCTTTATAGGCAGTTGAGGACCTTCTACGCTAAGCTGATAGGACATAACATCAATGAAAGGATTGACTAAAATTATTGAATTATCATCCTTTAGTACAATTAGGTAGCCTTCGTGACAAGGGTTTTCAAGAGGAATACAATGCTTGCAACTTATAGCATAACTGGAATGATACTTAGGAACATGGGTAGACTGTTGAGCATAGATGTTAACGACGGCTAATTTCTTGGCCTTGTTTGTAATCACAACGGCCTCTTGATCCTCATAAACTAACCCATGGGCGTCAAAGTTCTCAACGCCTTCTCTTCCATAAAAAGAGTCCAACTTTGTCAAAATCATATCTTTTCTGAACAAACCGAACTCTATCGGAGAAAACCCACCCTTAGCTTTTGAATCAGATATACCGGATTCAGACGACATCCTGGTCATCGAAGAAACATCAGAGAGCAAAGTGCTGGTTCGCTTTTTTTCCATATTCAATGACGGCACATTAAGGTAGGTACCAGAAACATTGGTATTGCCATTAATATTGTCTCTATGTCCCAAATCCAAGTGCAAAGTGTCGTCTTCGTGAATCTTCGAATAGCTCGGTGCTGTATGAAAAGAATACTTCCGTTTTGCTTGCTTGGGTAGCAAAGAGGTCGATTTTTTATTTGTCCTCGTTGGTGACCTTACATGATAAAGAATGATGATGCGCTCATTCGTATTGTAGGTAGCGCATATAGAGGACCCTCTGTTTGTAGGAAAATACATCAATTTCTCATGTGGCGAAATTACTGAAGTCGATGACGATGCAATCATCCCGAAAGTCTCATTAGGATCAACCAAACTTAAAAATTTTGCAGAATGCAATTGCTGTTGATATAACCCATCAACAACAGAAACCAAATTTTGCGCTTGGTCTTTCTCCAAAATGAGACCCGATTCAAATCCAAAAGCATTTATTAAATGAAATGGGAAGCTCACCACGTATTTTTCTCCATCCTGATAATTTATATGTGCACATTTTCGAAAACAGACAACCAAAGCTTCTGTGCTACGATTTGATGCTTCCGCTCCAAAGTGCGTATAAGTAGCCGCTACGATCTCTTCCTCGTAGCACAACTTCTTTTCGACGCTGAATCCTCTGACTAAAATCACTTCATTCTTGGATATTAACAACTGTCGATTTTCTGAGTAGAGTTTTATCCTGTAATCACCGCTGTCAGTATACAAGTATTTGTACTCATCTGTCACGTTCAAGGCAGGTAACGATAGCCCATTATCGTGTGCTTTCATTGTAATGGCTCCTTTCCTTTTACGCTATGTTATTATGTTACCTGAAGGCCATGAAATGCTGCTCTTAGCAGATCAATGAAGGCTACCGCTGTATTTGAGTTTGGCTTGTAAATAAAAAAAAAGTCGCACTTTGAACTACTTACGAAATATATACAGTAGAAATATCATAATCAAAATATAATCGGATCAACAAAACCTACTCGAGAATTCTAGTAACCATACCAGTTCCAACAGTCCTACCACCTTCTCTAATGTTAAAACGCTGGTTGGTCTCAAGAGGTGTCTTTCTGACCAATTCAATTTCCATCTCGACATTGTCACCGGGCATAACCAGTTGAGAATGGTCAGCACCTTCTGGAAACTTCAAGGTACCAGTTACATCAGTAGTCCTAATAAATAATTGAGGCTTGTAGTTTTCACTGAAAGGAGAGTGACGACCACCTTCTTCCTTGGTCAAGATATAAAGAGAAGCTAAAATCTTCTTGTGGGAAGTAACAGTAGAAGGCTTAGCCAAAACCATACCACGTTTGACCTGGTCCCTTCTTACACCTCTCAACAAGACACCAGCATTATCTCCAGCGATAGCAGCATCTAACTCCTTTCTGAACATCTCAATGCCAGTAACTATACTCTTGAAAGGTCTGTCAAAGTTACCTACTATCTCAATTTCTTCACCCTTCTTTAAAGAACCTCTCTCAACTCTACCGGTAACCACGGTGCCTCTACCAGAAATAGAAAACACATCTTCAACAGGAAGCAAGAATGGTTGTTCCAAATCACGCTTAGGGGTTGGTATATGCTCATCGATGGCTTCTAACAACTTGGTAATGGAGTTAATACCTATCTCAGGCTCCTTACCTTCCAAAGCACACAAAGCGGATCCCATAATGACAGGGGTGTTTTCGCCATCAAAACCGTATTGAGACAATAATTCTCTCATTTCCATTTCAACAAGTTCCAACATTTCCTTGTCATCGACTTGATCCACTTTGTTCACATACACAACCAAATTCTGGACACCAACTTGTCTAGCCAATAACAAGTGTTCTCTAGTTTGAGGCATCTGTCCATCAGAAGCACCAACAACAATAATAGCACCATCCATCTGGGCTGCACCAGTGATCATATTTTTGATATAATCAGCATGTCCTGGACAGTCAACGTGAGCATAATGTCTCTTATCAGTTTGGTACTCAACATGGGCAGTGGAAATTGTAATTCCTCTTGCTCTTTCTTCTGGAGCCTTATCAATAGAACTGTATTCTAAGAAATTTGCACCTCCCTTTTCAGCCAAAGATTTTGTGATAGCTGCTGTCAAGGTTGTCTTACCGTGATCGACATGGCCGATGGTACCGATGTTAACATGAGGCTTTGATCTATCAAAAGCCGCTGCATAGTTTCTGACTATGTTTGGACGTGCGACACTTGAAATACGTCCACAAAAACGAGTAGACTTTGCGATCTGTCTAAGCATTTTAATGTCCTCCTTCGAGTCTTGCCTTGAACGTTAATATTCAGTGAAAATTTCACGCACGGTGTCGGATGCTTTTTTTTTTTTTTTTTTATTATGTGCGTGTATTTGTAAAAGGCATCTAAAAAGAACGTAATATATTTTGTAATCACAATTGTAACCTATCTATCGAGGTTTGGCATCAAAAAGGGGCCTACAGGTGCTTTATCTTCCAAATAAACATCAATTCTATGCACCAGAAGAGTGCGTTATCTTACTATAAAGTCTCTCTATACTTTTAAGAGTAATGATGCAGCCTGAAAATGCAAAAATTAAGTTGTAAAAAGGCAGCATAAGAGTGCTGAAGTATAGCTTTAGAGCCCATTTTCACTTTCCCTAGAAACCTAAAGATGACATCATTCAAAAAGACTACTCTTTGCAAAACTTTCAACCCCAAAATCAGATCACGTCATCTTGACCCCTATTATCATCTACTAATCTGTCTATCTCTCTTCTTTCCAACAATTCTGCTGTGACACCATCGTTCCTGAAATGTTCATAATAAACCCCGAGACTTAATAGTACACCTTGAAGGGTACATGCTATCAAGTAAGAAATCCAGGAACTCCAATGAGAACCTTTTGTCATCATAATTGTCATTGCAAAAAGTACACCCCCTGGAGTCTGGATGTACATCATATGTAAAGACAAGGTCCCCGTATGCTTTAACTTGTATGTAGTGTAAATCTGGGGTACGTATTTCATCATAGTTAGTAATGCGGAACATAATCCATTAAACGAAGCGATGCCTACTGACAAAGAGGGCTTGCTAGATAACCCCACAATCACCTCTATGGTTGAAATAACTGCATGAATAATCACTATGTGGCTGACTCCAATAATCCTAGAATACTCTTCTTTGTCCTGCCTCACACTATGTCTAGTCAACAACACAACAAGTACTAGGATAAGAAGCGCACAAGCACTTTGAGTTCCTATCTGCACAAGATTCACCAAGGAGCTCATACAGTCAAATAATGAAAGCTTCCCTGAAAAACAGCATTTTCTCGCATTGGTACTAATTAGAAATATATTTGTAAACGTAAAGATTGACGAACAAGATCCTAATAGAAGATAGCTAGTAGACAAGCCTTCCGAAGTCCGTTTTTGATTGATTCTTTGATATTGTGGGAGATAACTTATTATAATTCCTACTATCAATAAAAGCAGGAACATGAAATTCACTCCAGAGCCCCCTCTATAAGCGGAACATGTCCCTTGTACCACTTCCGTCGCTTCGAAGTCCATATTAATAGGAAATTTCTGTAATTCCTGTTCTTTGTTCCATACGCAGTCCCATATTATATAATGCTTCTAATATAATTAAGATAAACTTCTACATATATTCAAATGGTTCACAGTTTAGTAAAAACTAGGATTTAATGCATCGCTAGACAAGTACAGCGCCATTGTCGTTTTATTTCAAATGTTCTGGTCTAAACCTCTGAATTGTTACTTAGATCCTTATCTTTTTGGCTGGGAATAAGTAGCTATCCAAAGTTATTTTATAGAAGTCCTTTTACCCTGTAGAAATAATTTCAACTACTATTATAAGCATTGCACGGCTGTAATCTACATAGGCCAAGGACCTGAATTTTCTCTTTCTTGCTACCGCTTGCCTAAAGATCCCTCGTTTACCTTAGTCAAAGCAGAGAGAGAAAAAGAAAAAAAAAAACATGGTCGTATTACACCATTATAGATGTATTGTAGACCCTATGACTATGTCAAGGAGTTTATATAGTCGTACTGGGCCTAATTTGGCTTCAAAATGGCCTCAGAGCGCAACACTGGAGGTACTAAATAGCCACTGGGCCTTAAAACCACTACAGATCTTTCAACTATCGAAGTTTTTTTTGATTAGTCGCGTATAAATTGTAAATAACAGGTAACATCTTAAATAACATAGCAGACGGAAACGGAAAAGAGGAAGAAGTTATTTAGAATAAGGAGCAACCTAGCAGAAAAGAAAAAGAATCGGAGTCTTAGGCTCAGGAATAATGAGTTGGGCTTTCAAAGCAGCTAAAAGCAAGAATGAATTGGTGCCTGGGTCATCGAGATGGGTTGCCAACGAGTTATACTATATGAATGCAGAAGTTCTAGGCAACTGTGAAAGATACTATCAGCATGTAAATACAGAAATAGAATTTTTGAGAGTGTTCATGAATGATGTTTTAGAAAACCAAGATAATCGATTATTTGTAGAAAGGATGTTGTCAGGTGGAGAAAAGAAGGAAGCAGAGAATGGAGACACAGAACAGGAAGAAGAACACGAAGAAGAACACGAAGAAAAACACGAAGAAGAGCACGAAGAAGAACACGAAGCAGGGCACGAAGAAGAACACGAAGAAGAACACGAAGCAGGGCACGAAGCAAGGCACGAAGCACACGATGCAAATGTTGAAAGGGAAGAAAGAATTGCATCCGAGGAAGCAGATGAATCGAAACCGTTTGTTAGAAACAATGTTGCGCAGGGCCAGCTTAATGAGGGGAATATCGAGATGATGCCTGTGAGCAAGGAGGGATCAAAACCTTCAAGCCAAAAAGGGATGTCTGAGGGAGAACCAGGCAAAACAGAAGAAAGAAACGAGACTACCGAGAGAGAGAATTTTACAGAAGGGTCGGAAAACTTTGAAAAAAATGAACAAGAAAATCCGAAGTCCTCACCAGTGTTGACGGAGAGAGGATATGACATTAGTAATCCTCCCGGGAGCTATCCACCAAAAACACCATCGCCTTTAAAAAACGAGTACTCAAATGAAATACAGCAATCTTCTGATGCAAACTTGTCCTTTATTCCAATTGCAAACACTATTAATCCTAACAAAGTTGTCAGCGAATCCTCGGGGCCGACAAACCCTGATAAAGAAAACAATAGGGACCGCGTAAACAGCGATGACTCTTTTCAAGCAATCAGGACAGCAATAAGGAAAAGCCTAGCCGGTAAGGGAATCCCAAATCGTGCTGGAAGTCGCCCTTCAACTAAGATTGTATCACCTCTAAGAAAAGAGCAACTTCCAGGAGAAAGAAATTCCAATCATTATACAAATAAAAATTTCACCGGCGAGACTTCCGGGATATTTGTCCAGGAGAAAAATGAAACTCAAGCTCCCCTAAAGGGTGAGCCAAGACTGAGCGTTAAATCTAACAAAACCCCAAAAAGAACCTCCGGATTTGTATCTTTGCCTTCACGAGAACCAATCACCATAAGCTCGTCTTCTAACAAATCTAATCGGTTTTCTAGTGCAGCTAACCGTTCACTGAAGTTCTTTGAGAGATGGGAGGTCGGACCTAAGAATGAGACATTGAATTACACGACGGAACCTCCTTCTCCTACATTTTCCAAGAGGCAGAAATTAAATCCTGAAGAAGTAAAAGGCAGTCGTGCTGCAACCCCTAAAGTGATACGAAATCAAACCACTTTGGACCTGAAAAACTCTACTGCAATGTCCACTAGAAAGGATATGGCGGACGTAACCTTGAATCAGGATAAGAAGGTTGATGGTATATATCAATTAAAACGAGAGCATGACAGCCTGTTGAATTTACCTCGAGGGCACGAACGTAGCAATGCAGAAAAGTCTACTGTCTCTCAAGCTCCAGTGCCCAAAGAGCCCTTAGTAGATGATAAAGCTTTCTCAAGTTTCAGACGGCCAAAATATGAAGCAGAAGAGGATGTAGAAGTAAAAGGGCTATCTTTGAAGCATAATACTAGTGAGAATGTTGGTGAGAAGAAATCTGGAGACTTTACTCCTAATCGAAAGGAGCCACGGTCACATTCTGCGCATTCGCCATTTATAAATTCGATTGATTCGATACTTCGTCGCTCAAAAAATGTTTTCATGAACAGAAAAAGATCTCTCGACCAGGACAGTAGGGTCTCAAATCATCAGATAGGATCACCGCCTGGGCTTTCTTTAGGAAGTAGATCACCGTCTAAGTCTGCTTCTGCTAGTATTAAAAAGCCTACTGCTCAGTCTCCCACTAGGTTGACAACAAGTTTTTACAAGCTCCGTCAGTCTAATTCTCCTACTAAGCTTGGAACCGACGAAGTTCATAAAGGCCCAACTTCTGCAAAGAAAAATGAATCAGAAAGCACTACAAACCAGGAACTGAAAATGTTGAATCCAAAAGCCGAGTCTGACTTAATATCCAGATTAATGCATCCTACCAGCTCTAGTGCAGCGAAGAAGGTAAAGACGCCATTGCGTAAGGCACCTGAATTCAAGAAAAGTGACGTCGGTGTTGCGCCTAGTAAGAATAAATTCTTGACGACTACACTTGATCCGTCAAAACCACAATTTGACCAAAATAGATCGATGAATAAGTCTCATTCTCCTATTAAGCGCTATAATACAGCTCCAGATGAGTCCGACTTGAAAGAAACAAAGATTCCTTTGAAACTGGACGCTTCTACTGCCGCTTCCTTGAAAAAGAAATCATTGATGGCTGAAAGAAGCGAGGCCGCTGCACAAAGGCCAAAACAAAGGATAATGATTAACATGAATCAAAAGATTGAACTGAAGCACCAAAATGGACCATATCCTGTTTCAAAACTTGAATCTTTGAGAGCTCATGGCCAGAATGAAAATGCAGATTTTGCAAAATATAAACCCACTTCACTGAGTGAAAATAGTAAGCTTGTTGGCAATCATTCAAAGCAAGCTAGTACGCTTTTTAATGGCAAGCCCGTAAATGTGGAGTCCTCAGGAGGACAAGCTAGAAATAGTATGGTCACAGATAATAATTCGAATACGAAAAAAGCCTACGAACACCAAGTGAAGCCAAGTGATAAGAAGTCTTTTATTGATCTATATAATAAGGTAGAGAAAAAGCAAAATTTATCCAATACTCAATTGAGTGCATATCTGACGCAATTAACACCAGAGACCTTACCAGATATACCATCAGATGATGAAGGTGATAAATCCAACCGTATCTTTCATAGCTGGGCTGAATCGCCTCAGTTGCATAAACTAGTTATGCAGAATAAAAATGTCGATCCAGTCTCCGTATTTGGGGAAGTTCCGCAACTAAATATGGATGATATCTTCGACTAAACTAGCATATTAGTTAATAAGCATAATTTACTAGTAAAAGAAGACGCTTGTATTTTTTCTTTTTTTTCTTTTTTAAATATTTTCATAGTACTACTTGCTACGTGATTATACTTATTTATTCATTGATTCTCATTCCTCTTGGAGAGCGCTCTTTGTTTATCCCAAGTCGAAAGCCATGCTTTGGACTCTGGTTTGGGAACGACATACAAACGTACAGCATTATCAAAAAGAGGTGCCTTGGCTTTAGTCGACATTAATGCTTCGTTGATAGCAACATTTTTGCCAACTTTAATGAGACCACCAGATATAGTTTCCATGTAACAGTCTAAGTTTTTCAAAGTAAACCCTTTATGTTTGGGATCCTCAAACCACGAACTCGGTCTATCTAGAACCACTTCAAGGATCTCAGTAGGAGTGCTGAGCTCACCTATTTCAGCGACAAAATCAAACTCGTCAATTGCTGGGTACAAGACAATAGCAGGGAAAATTAACTGCGACTGATAGTCAGCTTCATCTTGAAGCTTGACTGAAGTCTCCTCTAAGAGCTCCATAGGGTTCTTAGACTTGATTATCATCAAGTCTCTCATCTTTATAGCCCCTGCGAGAATAGTTTTTTTCATTTTCTGCTGTTCTTCTCTCTTCTGTTTTTGTTCTTTTGCGGTTGCAATCTGATGTTCCTTGTCCACTACAAGCTTAAGGACATCTTTCAAAGGTTTATTAGACTGGTCGAACTGCAACCCATATTCGAGTACTTTACGTGCTTCTTCGTACCTTCCTATATGATAAAGTGACTTTCCTGTCCTGAAGCTGGCTTTAATGTTTTTAGGATCGATGAGTAGAACCTTTTTGCAATCTTCAATGCATCTTCGATAATTTTTTAATTCCATGTTACATGCTGCTCGATTGACATGAAGCGTTGCATTTATAGAGTCAACCTCGCAGCCGACATCAATACCTTTCGTATAATAAACTATTGCGTTCTGATACTGTTTCGCTCTATAACAATCATTTCCTTGATTTTTAAAGTTTTCTGCTATTTCGTGTGGTTCCCCCTCGTATGCTAGACTTTTAAGGGCTTCTAAAGTAGTATTTTCTCCTCCTCCGCCGTCTGTTTCATCCAATTTTGTCATGAAAAAGGGAAGTCGATTCAATTCGCCAATCACTTCATCTGACGATTTATTTGCAAGCTCTGAAAGCTGTGGTGGTAACTCCGGCTCTCCGGGTTTTGGGATATACCGTCTTTTGTCCCATTCGGATTGTCCTTCTTCAGACATTGCGAAATCTAACTTTGACTTTGTTATTCTTTGACAGTGCTCCCGATGAGCTCCACAAGAGTGATCCTTCATATAAAACATTATATACCGGATGTTCCATCAAGCTAACGGCTGCGAATCCGGCGAAGAACTCCTTAAGTTTGACCTCTAGCCTCACTTTTCATTTGCCATCTATAATAGAGTTGGTGTACTTCACCATATAATTATTCGCAGTTATCACCAAGGTACACAGTTGGCAATTATCAACAAGAGAACCTGTGTTGACTATGTCTAGAGGAAATTTTTAAGAGAGAGCTAACATTAATTAAGCGGTTTTTGAAGCAGAAAGCCATTTACCAGGACGGCCAGTCGCTCGATAGAATCTTATAGAAGATAAATAATTGTGCAAAAGTCTAAAATTTTGTCGACTATGCTCTCATTGATTTCACGAGGCGCTTGCATAGTCAAGGACAAGGAAAATACAGCAGACTTTGCTAGAAAGATGAACCAAGATCCGGCATAAATCAGGGTTGGTTAGTCTAACAGATATGTTTTTTGTTTTTTTTTTTTTGCTTATGTTTTTCTCTATTCTCGACAAGGAAGGTACTCGACTTTAGGAAAGCTTTAATAGGGTTTTACTTTTTGAATGTTGCTGACATCACGCTTTTAACGAGATATGAAGATAACCATTATTCGGGACATCAGACTTTTAATATATTTGGAAGGCACCTGATAAGAGGCGCGCAGTTGTTTTTATCCATCCCGCTCATCCAATATCGTCGAACCTTGTCAACCATTCTTTTTCTCAGCCAGTAATTAATTGTGCATACGAGACCCCTAGAAAGATATTGGGTATGATAGCAGGAAGAATACCGAGAAAGTATCCCAACTGTGAAGTCATATTCTTTCATGCCGGGGGGGTGCTCCCTCACATTATCAGCCTCCCTGTCAAGATTATATCTTTATTTTCCTCGGGCGATCTTACAGTAGAAGGTTTTACTAAAGATTGGAAATTTTTAACTGCTTTGATGACGAATCCTACAAAGCTACGCGTCTAAAAAAAAGCTTTGCTAAACTGCAAAATATTTTTTACGTTGATGATTTTTCATATGCTCCCCTCGACTTATACATCAGAATAAGAAATCGCTCGTTTAACTTGATTTCAGTTCAATAATTTGGAAAATGTCGACCGAACTAACGCCCTAAATCACTTCCCCCCTCAATTAAAGGACACATATGAAAAAAGTAGTTTCTTTCTCGATATGTGAAAATAATTATAAATAATTGGCTTTTCATGTGAGTATCAAGGTATGGTTTCTTTTTGGGGCCCTTACTAGGGCTGACTTTGGTTCAAAAATAGATTTCCTTTCCTTTTCTTTTCTTTTTCTTCTTTTTCCCTTTCTAGATCCAAGCGTATATCTCTAATAACAAGTTGGTTACACTTTTGGGCTTTTTGAATAATGATACTTTTATCTTTGCTGCTTCTGTTTTATCTGTAAGATTTTCACAGGATCTTAGAAAAGCGTGGAAGTGTCTGTAGACCTCATATTGAACGAGAGGATTAAAAAAGACGCTATTCGTTTTCTCATCTTTTCTGATTTAAAATAGAGAGCGGCATTGGCCTTCTAAATGTCATTCTGAAATTAAAAAGTCGAGCATTATACTTTTGTAGAAATTATAATTTCGGAAGCCCAGATCTGGCTGCGAAAAATAATAGCAAGGTGTTCATCTTGAAATACACCAGGAGCTGTTACTGCTATTCCCCGCTAATAAGGACATATTACTATTGATCAGCTTATGATATTCAAAGTAAAAGCTCTCACAAGGGGTCCGTTGCAGCAGCTTGCTCTCATTTTTTGAGTAGCTCGCGCCAAAGAAAAACAAAGCGCAATTCTTATCAGATAACTCGAACTGCATCTTGATCAAGTGCGACATTTCGATTCCTACCAAAGTTTACAACGATAGCTTGGAGAGTGTATAGAGAAGGATAAAATATCCTGGTAGAGCATCTATGAGAAAAGAGTCGACGGATAGATTATTGATGACGAAAGATGTAAAAAGCGTGAAGCTTAAAGAGAGAAATTTCCTTAAACTAGAGGGAAGGAGTAGAAGGTGTATGAGATTGCTTCTAATTCTCAGTTTGGTATTGATACTAACTTTACGACCATCTTTGTTTGGCTCTATTAACAGACAATGTACTGTATTCCCTTTTCGAACAGCAGAATTATCTGCAATCGGGGGGCCTTGTTTAAATCCTGGAGATGAACACCAAAAACAAGGAACACATGGTATGGTTAGTAGTGATGTACCAATCTGTTCGACTATGGGTAAAAATATCTTGCAACATGGTGGAAACGCAGCAGATGCAGCAGTTACTGTAGCACTTTGTATTGGAAGCGTAAACCTGCATTCTTCGGGGATTGGTGGTGGTGGATTTATAGTAAGTAACTCTCGTGAGCATGAGGAAGTACTAAGTATCGATGCCAGAGAGACAGCCCCCTCGAAAGTGAAGGAAGAGTTTTTTACTGGCTATCCTCTTCTAACTATGGTGGGGGGGTTAGCAAATGCTGTACCTGGAGAGCTAAAAGGTTTGGACGAACTTTTTAAGAGGCATGGATCAGGTAACTTGTCATGGAAGGAAGTAATAGAGCCTGTGATAGAGCTTAACGAGAAAGGATTTGTATGTACAGAAGTTTTAGGCGAAGCAGTCAATGTTTTAGCTAAGATATACTTTCCTTTCTTGCAATTAATGGCCGAGTCTTGGGATTATATTTACAAAGAGGGGCGCAAAGAAAATGGATACATACAAAAAGGAGATTTAGTAACTCGAAAAAATTTTGCTGACACTTTGCGTTTAATTGCAAACAACGGATCTTCTGATATTTTTTATGACCCCTTAGGCCCAATTGCACCGAGTCTAGTTGAAGCTTCTCAAACCCACGGAGGAGTGCTAACTCCTACAGATTTTGCCTCCTATAATACAGTAGTAGAACAGCCTCTTAGCATGCTGCTTTTTCTTGGCGAAAAAGAAAGAGAAATATATACTTCGAATGGGGCTTCAGCGGGTCTTGCACTCCTTGCTGGCTTGAACTTTTATGACAAGGTGTATAATCGTGAAGACCAATACTATCTAAAAATACATAAAGCTGTCGAAAGCATGAAATGGATGGCCAGTGCCCGTTCGTTTTTTGGAGACTTTCATCTCAATGACTCGAATATAACTTTTAGGGACGAGCTTATTGATAAATTTACTTCACCACAGTGGGCAAATGGAATTATCAATGATGGAAAATATTCCGACACACGCACATTTCCCTGGCCAAATTACGAGCCCAGGTATCAGCTTACGAATCCTCATGGTACATCGCACTTCTCTGTGGTAGATTCGCAGGGGAATGCTGTATCTATGACGACGACTGTGAATTTGTTATTTGGTTCTGTGGTCTACGATAACAGAACCGGGATAGTAATGAATGATGAGATGGATGACTTTTCCGTACCTGGTACCCGTAATGCTTTTAACTTAACACCTTCTATCTATAACTTTATTGAACCACGGAAGCGTCCTATGTCGTCCACTTGCCCTCTGATAATTATGTCACGAGTAAATGGGACCTTAGTGCCTGATTTAGTCATTGGAGCTGCGGGGGGCTCTAGGATCACTACTGCTGTTTTCAATGCAATTCTAAAGGTTTTCTACGAGCAAAAACCCATCCTAGAGACAATTGCATCGACTAGGTTACATCATCAGCTAATTCCTGAGTCCATCTTCGTGGAAGACTTGAGCAAATTCGACAAAGAAACCAATGCTTCTTCTTACCTAGAAACTCTTAATCATACTATTGCCGAAAGCGGTCCTTTGACAGCTATGAATGCAATATCGAGGATAGATACTAATGATCTGATATCATGGGTGGGCGTTGCAGATTACTGGCGTAAAAGAGGTGAAGCTGACGGTTACTAGATATATGTAAGTTATAAATTTTATCTAAGTTTTGAGAGATCCTTTATATAGTACTAGCACTCTAAAGGTATATATATATTTTTGTTTTAATTTGACATACTCAATAGTTACAATTACTAGTTTTGGGTACTAATTAGGCATTATAGTACTTAGTCTGCTAGACAGATATTCTTAAATGAATTGTTACCGATGGCAACTTTATTAGGTGCTTCCGCCAATTCTGAAGAAGTACTTCAGGTGCAAAAATGTCTCGAAAACCCATCAACTCTGAATAGTTCTTCCGCTGCCAGTAACGAGCATATGACGACACAAAATAAAGAAGAACAAGTGAATTATGAAAGATCCCTAAAAACAGCTACCGACTTCGACGATATGGAAGGATACATGTCACGAAAATATTCACCAATGAAAAGGCTAAAGGGCTCAGAAAGAAGCGTTTCTTCTTACTCAGGTAGAAAGCTGTCAGAACTTAGAAAACACGGAGATGCGGGAACTATTATGGAATATGAAAGGGGGCCAGAGAACAGAAATAATGTTTTCTTTGATTATTATGGTGAAAGTGCTGGGTGGAGACTTTTTACTGAGCCTAGAATACCATTCGTCTTGTCATTATATCTTCAATTACTTTTTAACATTATCATAGTGGCAATTGTAATGTATTTGCTGTATCTCTTCGTCGATACTATCGGTACGGATATTAATAATAAAGTGGAAAATTATATTTCGGATATCAGTGAGGAGATAGCTCTGTGTACGAGAGAATATGAAAGAAATAGATGCTCGTTAGAGCACAAGCGTGCTCCTGCAATTGAACGCACTTGCACTCATTGGAGGAAGTGTATGAGTAGAAATCCCCAATTACTTGGCAAATCCAAATTGACTGCTGAGACATTTGCTGACATTATTAATGGTTTCGTAAGACCCATAAGCTGGAAAGCTCTTATTATCTTGGCTTTTATTTCTTTTGGGTCTTTGTTTGTTACCAATTTTGCATTTGGTTGTTATAGAAATACTTCTGAATACAAATCTTTAGAGAACGATAAACTTAGGGACCGCGTAAAGAATTGTGAACAGAAATTCCACGAAATCAATGTCGCATTATCTGAGAATAATGCTACTAAGCTGAATCTCTTTAGTTCTAAAGATGCTGAAAAAAAGGAAATACTCTGATAAATCCGGAAATGCCTTCTTTTTCTTTTTTTTTTTTTAATACATATATATATATATATGTAGATATATTATTTTTTTCTTTTTTCCAAAGTGAGGACGGGAAGGACCTATGTGACTAAGATATAATTAGAGCATTTGCGCTGTCATATCAACGAGAGAAATAATATTGAACCTTGCTTACTCTGGGAGGGGCCGAAAGGTTATTTTTACTTCTTTGTTAAGGGAAAATGATAAGAGGCACTTAAGAGGGATCCGCACTAGCAATATTAGATTGCGAAAACCAGAAGTAGTAATGTATCCAAAACACTGAGGTTGAATAGAAAATACACCGAACGGTGGTCCTAAATACTCTATATATATAAAGATGATAATCAACGAGGATGCTGCTATGTTGGAATCTTAGTCTTCTTTTTTAAAAAAAAACATATGGAAAGGAAAAGCCATAAACGTTCAAGTAGCTGGGACAGCAGCCAAATATATGAGAAACTGATTGGAAGTCAGGATAGCAGTCAAATTTCAATAGCGAAAAATGTTGTTAGACAACGCTGGAATTGGTTGTTCAGCAGAAGAGATAAACCAAAGGACAAGATAAATGGAGGGGTTTTTCACTTCTTCGAAAAAAGAGACATCTTGCATGTATTGGTAGCATCTTTGATAATGTGCATATCAGCAGTTGGGATCCCAGCTCAAAGTATTGTGTATGGAATTGTGATAAAGAGGCTTTCAGTATACCTAAAAGAAGAAGAGACGGACAAGGACTTTTTATCAGGGTGCAAAATAATGTGTGGGAGTATCATAGTCATAGGAGGAGGGAGATTATTTCTTGAATCGATGGGGGTGTTCTTTTGGATGACGTTTGGCGAAGTACAGGCCGAAAGAGCCCGAAACAAAGTTTATCAGGTGATTTCATCAAGCCCTCTACAGTGGTTTGAAGAAACCGAGGACATGGCGGGAAAATATGCCCAAACTAATAGGTGTATAGAAGAGTTTAGAAATGGAGCATCGGAGTACCTTGGTTTAACTATCCAGGCCTCCTTTGCTATAGTTTTACTTTTTGTGGTTGCAATAGTGCATTCTTGGTCGTTGACATTGATCATTCTTTGTGGCAGTCCAGTTGTTGTTTTGGGGTCTTGGTATTTCGGCAGAGCAACCAATAAGTGGGCTCAAGAGGAGAATTATTACTCATCTCTTAGCTCGAATATCTTAGACTGGTGCTTTTTCAATGGTCCAACTGTTAGGGTATTCAACGGAAAGTACAATGAAATTGTAAGGTTTAATAAAGTTATGAATGGCTCAGCAAGGCGTTTTTATAAACTATCTAATGCAATTTCGGCCAATATAGGTTTCATAAGATCGATGTGCCTCCTAGCCTTTGTTCAAGGTATTTGGTTCGGAAGTTTCCTTGTGATGAAAGATAACTCTTCCATCAATCGAGTCATTACATGCTTTACCTCCTGCCTTCTGATGCTCTCACAAGTAATGCAGTTGTCTGTCATGATATCACAATTCAGCAAGGCAAATGCTGCTGTTAGAAGGATCATAGAATTTATTGATAATAATTATGTATTACCCAAATATATGGGAACGGGTATTTATCTGGAAAATTGTGAGGGAAAGATTGAAATACGCAACGTCACCTTTCGTTATCCGACGAGACCGAATGTTATATTAAAAGATTTCACTTTCTGTTCAGTTCCCAACCGGATCAACTATATAATCGGGGAATCGGGTTGTGGTAAGTCCACTATATGTGTACTATTGTTGAGGTTATATGATTTTGAGTATGGCTTAATAAAAATTGATGGCTCCTCAATATTAAATGTGAGCGAAAAGTGGCTTTTTGATAACATTACTATTGCACAACAGAATCCAATTATTATAGAAGATACTTTTCGAAATAATTTGGCATTTGCTGTAAGGCATAATTACACCTCGTTGGATGATGTCCCCGTGGATTTAATAAGAGAGTCTGCTTCTTTTGCTATGTTAGATGATCTCATAGCTGAGCTTCCTGACGGCTTAGATACAGATCTATCTCACTATAATTTGTCTGGAGGTCAAAGACAGCGTCTTGAAATAGCTAGAGCTAGGCTTCGTGATACCCGGATACTTATTTTTGATGAGACATTCACTGGATTGGATACTAGAAACAAGAATATTTTAATAAGTAGAATAAAAAAATGGAGGGAGGATAAGTCGACGTTAATTATCACCCACGATCTAAGTTATATTGAACCTTACGACTATGTTATACAGGTCGGACAAGGGAAAGTCATTCAGCAGGGGAACTTTCAAGATTTCCAAGAGTCCTCTGGAATAGTCTTCAAAGAAAAAAAGGGTGTCGATTATAAGACATCACAAAGTAAAATTGGTCTTGAAAAATTTGACCTTCACCCTGCTTCTAATGGTTCGCCGACTGGCTTGAAAGAGAAAGAGGAAACCTTAAATTCTGTAAAACTTCTTTCCATCAGACAAGTTCTTAACTTTTGCATGCATACATCAAAGTGTCGACTACTAATAATCCTAGGTGTTATGGTGTCCCTTTTGTGTGGCACTGTAAGTCCAATTTTTTCCTTTTTTTTTTCAAAGATTCTAGGCCTGTTGATTAGCGTTTCCTTGGGTGAGAATAAAAAGAGTGATTTGGTAAAGTGGTCTTGCGTAGTTATTGGTATAGCTTGCATTGATGGACTTGCAAGTTATGTTTCAGTTTTCATCTTGTCTGTTTCTAGTGAAAAGTGGATATTGTCTTTGCGAAAAGAGAGTCTAAGGAGAATCTTGAACCAAGATATGTCCTATTTCTCTAAGTTTATGGGGCCCGCTGAATTGACGGCCCTTTTAATAAATGATACAAGAGATCTCCGTACTTTGATTTCCGAGTTTGTTCCTGCTATTGTCAGATTTCTTTCCATCATCCTAGTGGGGATAATATGGTCCTTGATAATAGGCTGGAAGGTTGCTTTGGTAGGGGTAGGTTTTGTAATTTTGATTTTATTGGTAACCCATTTTTATTCGATAATCTTGAGGTATTCTGAGAATAAGTATAAAGAAAAGATAGTAAATTGGGAGGAGAGTTGTCACGAATACATGAGGAACATAAAGGCAATGAAAATGTGGAGTTTAGAGAAGCATTTCGAGGCAAAGCAAAAAAAGAATTCCATAGAGGTTCTGAAATCTGGTTATTTGAGAGCCGCTTCTACCGGAATTGGTGTTGGTATAAGTGCTTTCTTAACTCCAACGGCTATTGCTACTATTTTATATTATGGTATGTATTTGATCACTATTGGAGAGTACACCTATTCCAGCTTTCTTCAAACGGTCACTATTTTTTCATTCTCAATGACAAATGCGCTCATAGTTTTCATTTGTCTACCTAGAATGGCAAGGGGTCAGAGAGCAGCTAGTCATCTCGTTGACTTAGTAAATTTACCTCCTTCTACAACGGAAACTGGTGGGTCTTGCTCAGAATTTGAACTCAATGATCAAGCAATTGTATCTTTTGAAAAGGTTAATTTTAAATATATGGTAACGCAACCGTATTTGGTGTTAAGGAATCTTTCTTTTCGCATTTCACAAGGCGAAAATATTGCAATTGTTGGGGAGTCTGGCTCTGGCAAGTCCACCATTGCAAGTTTGTTGTTGCGCTTATATGGAGTTTCCGATAATTCCATTCGTTTTGCCGGACGGGATTTAAATGATGTTGATATAGACTTGTTGAGGGAGAATATTTCATTGGTATGCCAATACAATTCATTTTTCGAAGGCACAATCTATGAAAATTTGACGTACGGGGTAAATCCCAGACAATTTGTTGCGCCTAAAGTGGAATACTACTTGAAATGCGTCAATATGTACTCATTCGTTTCTTCTTTGCCCGAAGGCATGCACACATATATAAGAGGAGGGCAGAATTTGCTTTTCTCAGCAGGTCAGCTACAAAGATTGGCTATTGTGCGAGCGCTACTAAGAGATCCAAAGGTTTTGATATTAGATGAGTGCACGGCTAATTTAGACTCTCAAAACGTTTCAATTCTCATAGAATATTTTGAGAAGCATCTCTTTGAAACGAATATGACGTTGATATTTTTGACTCATGACTTTCGTATCATCAACATGGTCGACCGAGTAATTGCTCTAGAAAAGCCTTCCAAGCATTAGCTGTCTGCTAAAGTTAAGCGTTTTCGAAGCAGTTTAAGCAGTTTCAAATAGATTTTTAAATCTAATTAGCAGTAAAAATGGTAAAAAACATTACATTAGTAACTAATTTATTATACTGTGGAGCAAGCTATTAAATTACTCAGTAGCTAATCAACTTTCAAAGTTTAACGCATATATATGGCACCTCTACATCTTCACCTTGTTTGTCATCACAGCACACTTCAAATATCAAATTCTTGACATGACCAGGAATAGGTTTCTTACTTACCTGCTCAATCAATTTGGTTAATTTCAAACTCATTCTTTCCTTCACCTTCTTAGGAGGGAAAAAAGAAGCATATAATAAAGAAACGCCATATGAGAGCATCGATATTTCTAGTCCCTCTTCCTTCTCGAAGTGTTCCAACAACTCCTGTAAGGTCATATCACCTTCAAGCACGAATCTATCCCAAATTTGGTCGAATGTCTTGTCGTTGTATTTCCCCTTGGGTGACTTAATCGGCTCTGAAAATCCTATGAATGGTAAGGCCAAGTTGATGAACCCGTTCTTATATTCCTCGATGTTTTGCTTTTGAGCTACTACTTTGTATAACTCCAAACAAACTAATCCCGTCACCAAAGCAGTAGTCGTTGCAATAGCAGGAATGATCTTTCCTGCGATAAACTTCGTCTTATAGGCATCAGCTGGTTCTATGGAGTAATTCAAAGCCCTACAATTAGAGGCTGCCGTAATAAACTCAATATGGTGATTGGTGTCATCATCCTTTTCAAATTCGATGGGAGCTAACCTAAACCCGGCTAAGGTTGAAGGCTCCGGTAATGAAGCAGCGATATCCTTTATCTCATCATCATCCATCCCTGATCCTTTCCTCGATTGTTCTTCGGCTTCCACATCAGTCTCAGCAATTTTAACACCTGCTTTTGGAGCGAAAGGCTCAATTTTAATCTGTTTGAGAACCTTTTCATAATCTTCGAAACTTGCTTGAGGTGCTTTCAAACCATACACATAAGCCATCAAATTCGCACCACTCACTATAAAATGAAAATGGTCGGGATTATTGATGTCAAAAGTCAAAGGTGTTGGAGTCCTTTTAGGACCAGACCAAAATGGGGCACCATTAGATGTTTTAGCATCTGGGGGAAAGTTATACAAAAGTTGATAGATATCGTGGTTATACTTATTTTCAAATTCGAGTCTTGCCCATTTAATACAATCACTAAAGCTATAAGGTCTCTTGTTAAGGTAGTTTGCTATGTTCTCCAAAGTACCTTTGATATCAGGGTTCTGTTTCAACGTTTGTTCAACGTAGTTTGATTGGGATAAATACAAATTAACACTCTCAGGGGATTCCGAAAAATATCCTTGAAATAAAGACTTTGCCCAAGCTATCGTATGGTCTATCTTATTAGGGAATGAACGCAATGTACACAAAGGAATTGACTGTTCTGGTGGATCCTGTGAACTAGAATATGACTCAGTCAACTCAGGGACAACAACTTGTGTATTACCCTTCGTACCTAAAGTTCCAGACTCCAACAAAGGTTTTTTGAAAAAGACACAACGGCGATCAACATATGTTCTTGCATCAACATTATCTAGGGCGTTTACAACAAATGACAAACTCTCCCAGAAATCTTCATTGAACAAATGTTCAGTGTCTGCTCCTACTTTTTCTACTGTGGCTTCGATCTTACCCTTCAAGTCGGGGTTCATATTCTGAACAACTGCGGCAGCAACCTCTGATTTGTTTTTTCCAACATCGTACGTCCTGAAAAGGAACTGTCTATTCAAGTTAGATTTTTCAATCGAATCCATGTCCGTGATTATAATTTTACCTTCAGGACCAGAACCAAGACCCATCATTGCCCAGTTTTTTAGCATCTCACACCCAATTGCACCGGCTCCAACTAAGAAAACCTTCGAATTTGCTATCTTTTGTTGATAGTCTTTTCCAAAAACAGCAATCTGACGATCATAGCGTGATCCTAATGGTTTTGTAGTCTCCTCATTACGGGGATATTGATTCTCTGAAGGAAGACTTTCTAAAGCATCAAAATAAAAGAACTGCTTCAATGGACCGAATTTTGACGAGCAGCACTTAAGCACTTCTTGTGCTATCAAACCACCATAAAAGGCAACCATTCCGGGTATGTCTCCATATGCCTGAAAAGAGAATTTTTTTATAAAATCTTCATCAAGTTTGCCATCCTCGCCCAAAATTCCTTTATATTGAGACGATATCTGGCGAACAAGCTCTACTAAGGTCTCGGCATCATCCTTGTTGTATGGCCTTGGAAGAGCACCATACTTCTCTTCGAATGAATGTAAACCCAAAAACGCCAAATGAAGTTGAGGTGGTCTATCAAATTTGGCAAAATCAGAAATAACATATTCTGGATTCTGGAGTTGCTTTTCAAGGGACTCGAATTTCACTTCTTTTGGCATTTTAACCTGTTGGTATATTCCCCCCTTAATATAAGTTCCAAATGACTCGTCAATTGCGATCTTGAAAGCATAGGGGCCTAACACTTCGACTTTGAAAGGTTCTCCACTATTCAACTTAGGCATACCTTGAACCTCAGAAAACTTGACATAATCGCCATCCTGCAAGCCATGTCTGCTGTCATCTAACATAGTAACAGTACCATCCTTTTCGATATCAGATACTATTCCACCTAATGGCTCTTCACCATTTTGGTCTACTATGGTGTACTTTTCACCAAAGTCAACAAAAATCTGCCCACACAAGCCTCTAATGTCGGTATTGATATATCCAATACCGCGCTCATGTGTAAAGTTGTTCAATTTAATTTGCTCCTGTAGGCCAATATTGCTAGAAACAACGCATTTAAATTGGCTTAAAGTAGCGCTATCTAAGTCATTGATCACAGAAATGGCAACATATTGGTTTAATTCGGCCAATTTTTTTGCTGACACTTCTGCTCTGTTCTTCCCTATATCCTTTTCGCTCAAGTAAAATTGTGTTGATAAATCCTGTATTTGCACTGCACCAGGATCATATAAACTCAAGGACTTAACCCCTGCTAAAGCAACATTTTTTGCTATTTCCACCCCTAATCCTTGTAATCCAATAATTAGAACTGTTGCATTTTGCATTTTTACCATGGCATCCTTGCCCAACACATAAAGTTGTCTGGAATACAAACTCTCATCAATTCCATCCACTTTGGTGTTTTGGCTTACCCCATTCACTTGCTCGAGCGAATCAATCTGCATACCTTCCATTTTTAAGATCTCACCGACTTGATTCACTTAGAAACTACAATGATAAATGCTATTTTAATTTGATTGCCACTAACATCAAGTATATAGCGACTGTTTGGTTTTGTGCACGACCACTCTTAATTCCAGGGTCGCAAAAAATCTGTGAAAATGGTTTATGTTTTCACCATATTGTGAACCTTATGTTCACATCGTGCACTTCACTTTATCCTAGAGCAAAGACAATTGTGCTTTTGATTTTATAAATAGTTTGTGTTTATTCCTATGAAAAAATTTACAAATGTACAAAAATACTAGTATTAATTGTACCCTTCGTCGGAGTCATGGTGAAGTAAATAGTGAATAAGTAGAAAAATAGTGACAAGTTTCTGAAAACTGGATATATAAGCACCGACTATGTATTCTATCTATTAGGGGAGTAAAGTTTTTACCGAAAAGTTGTGTTTGTATAAAAACTTTAGGTATAATTTAGATGTGGTAATTTTAAGTTTTGTTGCGAAAAATAAAGATGAAATAGAAAAACCAATAGCATAGAACTCAGCTTACAAGTAACATAAATACAGCTGAAAAACTACCCATTGAGCTAGTCTGCTGTATAATCTTAATACTTGCTACTAATAAAGGAACTCCGACAAAAAAATCCTTAGCAAATTGATCATGTAGTTTTACAAGCGACCATACACTCCTTTTCAAAATCAGTGAACCGAAAAAAGAAAAGTAAAAAAAAGGCCACGTTAGAACTTCTCTCAAAAAGAATGTTTAAATGGGAATACTTCTGTGCCACTGACGTGCGTGTACTGATGCACCGGAAAATTGTAATTACTAGTATCAAGAAACGGGACGCAATTTTCCGGAGAAAACTATGGCAAAAAGGTGATTAAATGATAAAGTCATATTGCTGTCCAACCTTTGCTCAGAGAAATTCAAGAGGATCTCGTCTTTTATTTATAATAAGTTCTCAGGTATAGAGCAGTTTTACAAAACTAAAAAAAAGTGCACAAGTCTACTGGTTCTGTATAAATGAGCTCGAAATTAACCAAAACCATTTAATTGAAAATCTACATAGACATAAATACTTACGAATCATTCACTGAGGCATAGGTTGGGAATATTGGGACATATGTGGATTCGCTGTAGGAACACCCTGACTGTCAATGTATACAGAGGTAGCGTTGGATTTTCTATTAGGATTGCTGGCGTTTTCTTTCAATGCGATCAATTGCCTAGCTCTGAAAGTTTCATAGTGCTGCAAAGCAGTACTTTCAATCAAGTCTTGTAAATGAGTTCTCGTAAGGAAATCTCTTAGGAAGACAAATTCGCATTGACTAACATCCTCTATGTTAACAAAACCCCACTTGGTTTTTCTTCCTCTTGCTAATTCACCGTTGATCTCGTACTCAAAATTGGAACCAACTACAGCGAAAGGAATAATCGACCTTATGTCTATATTAAGTTGCTTCTCTTCTTCGTATAAGCCTTCATCATCATAGGGATAAATATTGAGGCCATGGTACTCAAATTCGTTTTGCAAAATTCTCTTGAGCTCACTTCTTTCATCCAACGTCAAGCTATCCGATTTCGCAATCACAGGGATAACATTGGCCACTTCGCTCAATCTTCTCAACGCTTCCAAGTCTAAATCTCTTAATTTTTGCACTTTAGGTGGAATGAAATACAACACGCAGTGTACTCGCGTATCATTTATGAACTTGCTCCTCTGTGCCGTCAATTCCTTTCTCAAATACTGAGAATGCTGTTCCTTTATGTATTTCACCAAAGGTTCCCAGCACCTGTCATTGTTCACTTGGTCACCAAATCCTGGCGTGTCAATCACGTTAACATTCAACCTGACGTTATTTTCTGCCAATATATGCGAGCTAACTTTGATTTCCGTCGTCTTATTTTCAATATCCGCTGGGTGTTTACGCCCGGATGATTCTGCAAGCTTTGAGGAAAATAAAGAGTTAATCAAGGTACTTTTTCCCAATCCTGCTCTGCCTACTACCATAATATTCAATTGGAATCCTCTTTTCAATAATCGATTCTCGATTTGCGTAGTAATTGTATCGAATCCAACATATCTTTGTGGACTTAAAATGCTTATGTCTTTCTCCACTTGCGCCATCATTTGAATACTTGTACTATCAACTCTTCCTCTTGGGTATTCGCCGTCTTTGTCTTCGATAGCGTTTGTGGTTGGACTCGCGTTTTGTTTTCGTTGAAAAAAAGGCAACACACTACTTTTTTTTTTTTTTTTTTTTAAATACTTCAATAGTGTTCAGAGAAATTTCACTTCACTACATGAGACCAACACCTCAGGAAGCCATATATACTTATAAATAGAGGTAACAATGTCGCTTTCGTTAAAGGCTATGGGATTATATCCCGCAGCCAACAACTTGGTTGGTGCTTTAGCAGGATTTTTACCTAAGTTACCCCTGATTAGCGTGACTTTACCACGATTAGGAATAAGAAGTCAAGCTACAGGAGACAACAGACTAGAGGATCTCAGGAAGGAAATAGAAGAAGGAAATGGAGATATGCCATTTGCAATAGATAATGGTACGATTTTGCGAGCAGCACCTAAGAAGAAGCACTCTAAAGGTAGGTCAAGAATGAAAAGATTAGCACCGGGAGACAAACAAATGAAGCGATTGGATAACCTAGTAAGATGTCCTGCTTGTGGACACGTAAAGAGATCACATTTCATGTGTATGAACTGTTTTTCAGAGATAAGAGCATTTTTCAAGGCAAAGAAGAAGGACTCTCTAGGAGAGTCAGAATCAGCACAAGCGAATTTGGACCCAGTTGACGAAAAAATTCTCTATCCAGGAAAGTATATGAGTGACTATGAGCGAAGACTAAAGAAGAAAGACTGGATTCCGGTTAGAGAGGAACCCTTGTTATATGAAGATGCCGATTTAAAGGACGATAAGGTGAAGCCTTGAACACCAATCCTTTTCATTTGTTGTACAGAACATAACAGTAGCCAATATTTCACTAAAATTTGCTATTATTCGTGCTGTATATAGTTTAGTAATTTAGTTAAAGCATATTTAATACAAAATGATGTCGTGATGAGCGATTTTTAAATATCGAAATTTTTTAACATAAGTCTGATGTTTGATGGGAAGACAAACGGGGGAAGTTCCATATCGATAAATGAATCTCGTGCTATATCACGATCTACAGTAAATAGTAGACATCCATTGAATGTAAAACCTCTGGGAAACAAATATTTACAATGTGATGATGGTGTTCAAAAGCAGTGTTCTAAAGAAGCCCAGATGGGCTATTTCAGCATACTACCAGAAGAGTTAGTCTTAGAGATTTTAACTTATATCAATAATGAAAAGGCATTGAAAAATCTTTCCCATACATCAAGAATCATGTATGCTTATTGTTTTGATGAAGAACTCTGGAAGAGATTGTATATTCGAAGAGTTACGTCTGCAGACGGTTCCGCAAATATCGACTGGAAAGGAAGCTGGAGGGCCTCTATACTTTGTATAAATGAGGAAGACCAAAGTAAAATTCAGCTACGTGACAATCTTCTCTGTTCGGATTTATTATATCGTCCGTACCAATGTTCACAAATTGATTATGAAAAAGTCTTTCACAGAGTACTTAAAGAGGAGGATTCTGCATCTAAATATGCGTTAGCCACAGCCAACGGTATCGATTCGGCATTGGAGAATTTGACGAAAGGCCGGATAGCGAGAATTGATGAAAAATCACTTACACTAGGCGAATTTAACGAAAGGCTTAACGACAAACCATTCATACTTACTAACTCAGACCCCAAAAGATGGCCAAGTTGGGATTTGGAGGAGCTTATAAATAGATTCCCTGACGTAAAGTTTAGACAGGAAGCAGTTCAATGGCCTTTATCATTGTATGCCAAATATCTAAAAAATAACCAGGATGAAAGTCCCCTATATTTGTTTGATTGCAGAAGCACTGCAATGAAAACTTTACGCGAAGAATACACTGTGCCAGAAGTATTTCAAGAAGATTTATTTTCTGTCTTTCAAGTTGGGGAACTCAATTGCCGTCCTGACCATGCGTGGCTTATTGTTGGACCAGCAAGATCTGGCTCCACTTTTCATAAGGATCCAAACAACACTTCAGCTTGGAACGCAGCAATAAGCGGGAGAAAGCTTTGGATTATGTTTCCTCCTCGAGTACTTCCCCCTGGGGTTGGCACTGATAAAGAAGAAAGTGAAGTGACATCTCCTGTTGGGCTCGCAGAATGGGTTATATCGGGTTTTTATAACGATGCCGAGAAAGATGAGCGCTGCTTAATAGGAATGACATTTCCAGGTGAATGCATGTATGTTCCTGCTGGCTGGTGGCATTCGGTGATCAACATCGATGATTCGATCGCCCTTACTCAAAATTTTGTACCCTCATCAAAATTGGTTCATGTATTGCAATTCTTTGGAAGCAAAAGAGACCAAATCAGTGGATTTTCGTTATCGCAATTTTTATCCACAGTGGATAAACTAGATAGCATTGTACAAAATGAGAATGATAACATTAAATCTTTAAGGGAGTATAGAAATAAAGTCGAGTCCCTTCAGCATAAAACTGATCTAGTGTCAGAGGATTGTGGTGAACTATCGACTACACTATTACCCCCAATGCCTATTCGTGAGCTATTTGAGGAACTATTAATTTTAAATGGAAAATCCAAGCAGCTAAACGATGCGATCGAACATTTAACAACTTTAGAGTCTACCGAGGGTCCGAAGTCTAATTCCAAAAATATTTGGAGTACCGCCGTAAAGCCTTTTATTGCTGAAAAAGAATCTACTACGGAACCCTTCTCCTTTGGTTTCGACTTGGATGAAAGTAGTGACGAAGAAAAAGATAACTAAGCGATCCTGGATGATATAGTGATTTTGTGTAATATATTTCGGGTATCTACAATGAATAATTAGAACGCAATTTGTAATGTTAGGATTTTTTAGATATACGAGCAATCATTATAGAAGGATAACTTCTATCTGCCGCAGTAGGGTACTTTTCTTTAGAGAAATGAGTAATATTAATTCGCAGGAAAAGCCCCTCATATTTGCTCCAAGGTCTTATCAGTACGATAAAGGCCATTTAAATGAAGAAGAAATAGGTGATGATCCTCTAATCCAATTCAAAAGATGGTTTGAGGATGCGGAAGAAGCCTGCAAAGGTAGTTCTTTACCACCAGAAGCAGCGTCATTTTCCACAGCACATCTTCCCTCCGGAAGGGTGTCTTCTAGGATAGTATTATTCAAAGAGTTGGATACACACGGCTTCATCGTATTTTCAAACTGGAATAGTTCTAAGAAGTCAAGGGACTTTAATACAAATCGCTACGGCGCTTTGACATTTTTCTGGCCTCAGTTGCAAAGACAGGTTAGAGTAGAAGGTATTATGGAGACGGTGAGCCGAGAGATCTCCGAGTCATATTTTGCAAGCAGACCAAGGGGGTCAAAGATCGGAGCTTGGGCTTCAGCTCAATCTCTGGAGCTTCAGACGAGGCAGCAGTTAGACCAGAAAACAAAGGACTTCGAGAAAAAGTTTGAACTGTTATCGGACCAGGATATTCCTTGCCCAGATTACTGGGGTGGTGTCCGTCTTGTTCCTCTAGAGACCGAATTCTGGCAGGGAAGAGTAAGTAGACTACACGATAGACTTGTATTTAGAAGAGATAAAGTTGATGAGCAATGGAAATGCTCAAGGCTTTCTCCATAGACTTAATATGCCATTATAGTAGCAATGCATTTCGGGTAATACACGACTTACTACCAGAGATGCTCACACCCTAACATTGTACATAACTTTAGAAGCCTGCTCAAAAGGCCAAGCTCATTCATCCGTTCAAATAAGCTATTTTATCCATATGTTGATGAAATTGGCGGTGAAGACTGTAGCGGAAACGCGTGTGAAATATGGCTGAACACAGTGGACATTGCAAAAAACCTCTTATGTTCTTCCTACTCCGAGAAACTTCTTCACGAAGCTGATAAATGGCTCGATACAAAGAAATCTTACTGATTTCCATGTCTTGTTCATCTGCGCTCGAGTAATGGGACTCATTGTCATCAGTCGCGCTATCTACAGTATGTAGATCAAGATGTAAGCGAAATAGTCGAGGGTCGGGGTGACTGCTGCAACAAACAGGACACTCTAGACAGCCAATTTTATGCATATAACAGTGGTCAGACAAGTCGTTTAGACTGTACAAGATGCAATGGCACTCAGGACAGAAAAAGTGAGATTCCTGAGTGTGTCGTTGGGCATGGATTGCGAAAAAAGAGAGTCTAGCGATATCTTCTTTACATTTTTTACATCGGTATCCATTATAGCTCGAAAAATAGCTTTTTTCGCTTCCTTTATCCAACCCCTCTTTTTCTTGCCATTGGTCATTTTCTTCTGCCACTTGTACGATCTCTGACGTTTGCGCATTTTGAGCAACCTCTACAATTTCTGCTTCCTCTAGATTTTGTGAAACTTGCGCACTTTCCGCTGTTCTACATCCCTTCTTATCATCGTGAGTAATAAGGGAGGTGTCTCTTGTGATTTCTCCTTCTAAAATGGAGTCATCGTAAGAAATAGTTTCGTCACTGAAGTGTTTTTGCCATCTTAGATTTGTGATAGACGCGTCTGATGTATCTAATCTAGTGGGCCTCCAGTTGATATTACGTGAAGGGCTGCCACGGTATTTAGCTTCTGCTTCGAAGCGTTAGTTGAAGTTAGAGTTAACAGTATCTCAAGTTGTTCTTACTCATTTGTCTATGTTTTCTAACTTTTTTTAACTAAAAGCTATTTGACAGTTTAGTGATATACTCGCTAAAAAGTTAAATTAACTAGGAATAATAATATTTGAAAAACTTAAAAAACGAGGTCTCAAAAAGCTTAACTAACTATTTCGAAAGCCTCCTTATCTATCTTGTTTATTAAATTATATAGTACTCTAGACCTCAGTAAGTATAATTTTTAGATTTACTTTAGAGTTATTTGCTTGTATAAATTTAACTGGATATGGTTTAGAGAAGAACTAGCGCATATCCGAGAAACACCTCTAACTGTTTTATGGTTAACAGTTGCATTATTATACAGTCTAGTAAATTTAAATAGAAAAGAAACATTAACCCAAAAATCCTGCATGTAGATACTAAAACAGCACCAACAAGCTAAGCTTTACCGTTCAATTTTTAAAGAAATTGAAAAATTTCAGTAACCTGGATTTCTGTTCCTTCTCTTGTCCTTTTGGCTGTCCTTTTGGCTGCTCTTTTGGCTGCTCTTTTGGCTGCTCTTTTGGCTGCTCTTTTGGCTGCTCTTTTGGCTGTTCCTTCTGCTTACCAAAGTACCTTGCTGATTCATAAAAAGACCTTCCTTGAATTTGGGCCACTTCCAATTCCAACTTGCTTGGCTGTCTAGAGCCATCAGGACCAGCAAATGTAGAAGCCCCGTAAGCCGAACCTGCATGGAGCTCACCCATGTTCGCAGCTAATGGAAAGGTGTTCTTATAACCCAATGGCACATAGATCATACCATGGTGAGATGGTACCGAGATGGAATTGAGAATCGTGGATTCAATACCACCACCTGGTGTACCAGTAGAAACAAACATGCCGTAAGGCTTACCATGTAAAGCACCAGTGGCCCACAAACCACCAGTGGCATCCCAGAATTCTTTTACTTGGGCTGGTAAGTTACCAAATCTTGTAGGGAAACCGAACAAGAAAGCATCATACTCAGTCAAAGTTTCGGTGGTAGCCTCAGGGAATTCCTTTTTAGGTGGAGCGTGCATTTTCAGCAACACTTCCTCAGGCAAGGTTTCTGGGATTTGGAAAATTTTTGCCGATCCACCAGCCTGCTCAACCCCTTGTTTAACCAGAAGGGCGAGTGTAGTGATATGATGATAAGTACTGTAAATTATAATTGCTACTTTTGGTGCCATTTCTTCTTTGTAAACCTACTATAGTATAATTAAATTGTTACACTAAAGAGAAGACCAGATAAGCTGTTTAAATATATATTCTTGATTTGAAATACCCTTAATTGTTGTATAAAAGTCATATCCTCACCTTACTAAAGATTATAAATTTTTTACTAAAATTTATGCAAGTACGTATGCAAGTTGATAAGCGCACAGAAACTTCGAAATATCTTATTAAACGAAATGGCGCAAAATTTTTTTAACGAGAAATCGCTACCGCCTTACGTTCTTCCGAAGTGCGCTACGACAGCCTTCCAAGAGTTTCGACAGTTAAAGGCCAGGGCGTCATATTGAATTACATACATAAGCGCGCTTCATAACTATTAAGACAGCGAATAACAACAGCATCATTGATACACCTTCAATGCCATTCTATGTAGCTGTCCCAGTGAGGTATTTTCACGCACCTGTATAAATGCGAAGTAATTTTACAGATTAAAGAAGAGCTTCAAAAGTAGGCCTAAAAATATTTATTTCTCATCCTAAAAAAACTCAAATATATAGGTTACATCTAAAACTTCTTTGCGATTTCGTAAAAAGACTTACCCTGGATTTCTGCTATTTCTAATTCCAACTTGCTTGGCTGCCTAGAGCCATCAGGACCAGCGAATGTAGAAGCTCCGTAAGCAGAACCTGCATGAAGTTCATTCATGTTAGAAGCTAATGCGAAAGTGTTTTTGTAACCCAATGGAACATAGACCATTCCGTGATGAGATGGTACCGATATAGAATTGAGAATTGTGGCCTCAGTACCACCGCCTGGAGTTGCGGTAGAGACGAACATAC